>PITA01008331.1:0-85006 GCA_004023965.1 Spilogale gracilis | reverse complement strand
AAAGAAAGAAAGAAAGAAAGAAAGAAAGAAAGAAAGAAAGAAAGAAAGAAAAGGAAAAGAACAGTCTATATTTCCTTCCAGATTCACTATTAGCATCATCCTTTTTGCTTTTCCTTTCGGGACGGAACCCTCTCCTTTTATAGCTTCTAACCGCAGTGGTTCATGTCATGCTGTTCAGAGTATAGTCCACAGACCAGCAACATAGATGTCACCTGGAATTTTGTAGAAATTCAGAATCTCGGGGTGCCTGGGTGGCTCAGTTGGTTAAGCGACTGCTTTCGGCTCAGGTCATGATCCTGGAGACCCAGGATCGAGTCCCACATCAGGCTCCCTGCTCGGCAGGAAGCCTGCTTCTCCCTCTCTCAGTCCCTCTGCTTGTGTTCCCTCTCTCTCATTGTTTCTCTCTGTCAAATAAATAAATAAAATCTTAAAAAAAAAAAAAAAGAAATTCAGAATCTCAGCCCCCATCCCTGACCTACTAATTGAGAATCTGCATTTTAACAACATTCCCAGGTGATGTGTATTAAAGTTTGAGAGGCTCATATGTCTTATGACTTGTAATCCGTATTTTTGAGCAGCGAGGAGGTAGGGCCATACATCTTGCCTCTGATAGTAGAAGCTGTCTTGATCTTCCCTTTGGTGATGTGCTGGACTGAACGCATTCCCCATCACGCGCTGTGATGTGTACTGATAACCGCAGGGGAGTACGTCCGACTCACGGACAGCTCTCTAACCAAATTCAGCGTTTACTGACAATCAGCTGGGTTGCTTCCCAAACCTGTTTATACCAGTTGTACCAGTTAATATAATCACACACTTTAAATGCATTGAAATGGGAGGAGGAAAGGTTGTTTTTTCTAAGACACATGCTTTAGAAAGACTCAGTGAAATGAAACATGCTGTCATGGAAAATGTGCTTTCAAATTAGGGCAATACGATCATCAAAAATTAGGGGGGCCCATAACAATGAAGAGGAGTCTACATTTAGGTCATCTCACGTATGTCGGAGATTTTATTCTACTTAAATGAAACTGAAATTAGAAACTGAACATTATACGTTGTGGATATGACTTATGCAACAAAGAGGCTAGGAGGCTCCTCTAAACCCATGTTCAAATATTTTAAAAGATATTGACCCAAATTGAAAAGACTAAAAAGGAATACATAATCTTACATTCAAAATCAATGACATTGATCTTATTTTATTATAAAATATTTATTTTTTTATTAACATATTATGTATTATTTGCTTCACGGGTACAGGTCTGTGAATCATCAGTCTTACACGATTCACAGCACTCACCATAGCACATACCCTCCCCAATGTCCATCACCCAGCCTCCCCATTTCTCCCACCCCCTTAAAATTTCCCTCTTTAGGGGCACCTGGGTGGCTCAGTTGGTTAGGCAACTGCCCTCGGCTCAGGTCATGATCCTGGAAATCCAGGATGGAACCCTGTGTGGGGCTCCCTGCGCAGTGGGAAGCCTGCTTCTCCCTCTCTCCCCTTGCTTGTGTTCCCTCTCTGGCTGTGTTTTTCTCTGTCAAATAAATAAATAAAATCTTTTTAAAAAATTCTCTCTTTAAAACTGGACAACAACATGCAAAAGAGACTACACGACTTTATTACACTGTACACAAAAATAAATTCAAAATGGATTAAAGACATAAATCTGCAATCTGAAACTATAAAAATCCTAAAAGAAAACACAGGCAGTAATCTTTTTGACGTCAGCCTTAGCAACTTATTTCTAGATCTGTCTCCTGAGGCAAGGGATACAAAAGCAAATATAAACTAATGTAATTACATCAAAATAAGAAAGTTCTGCACACCAGAGGAAACTGAAGGCAACCTATGGAATGGGAGAAGATATTTGCAAATGACATATCCGATAAAGGGTTAGTATCCAAAATATATAAAGATCTTATTAAAAATCAACACCCCCCAAAACAAACAATCCAATTAAAAAATGGGCAGAAGACACGAACAGACATTTCTGTAAAGAAGACATACATATGGCTAACAGACATATGAAAAGATGTTCATCATCACTCACCATCAGGGAAAGGCAAATCAAAACTACAATGTGATATCATCTCATACCTGTCAGAATGGCTAAAATCAACAATAAAAGAAACAATAGATGATGGCGAAGATGTGGAGAAAGGGGAACCCTCTTGTGCTGTTGGTGGGAATACAAATTGGTGTATCTGGAAAACAGTATAGAGGATCCTTCAAAAGTTAAAAATAGAAATACCTTAAAATCTAGCTATTGCACTACCTGGGTATTTACCCCAAAATATAAAAACATGAATTTAGAGGGATACATGTACCCCTGTGTTTACTGCATCATTATTTATAATAGCCAAGATATGGAAGCAGCCCAAGTGTCCATCGATTGATGAATGGATAAAGAAGATGTCGTATGTATACATATACACACATACACACACATACAATGGAATATTATGCAGACATAAAAAAGAATGAAACTTTGCTCCTTGCAACAATGCAGTTGGTGCTAGAGAGTATAATGGTAAGTGAAATAAGTCAGAGAAAGACAAAAACTATAGGATTTCACTCCTGTGGAATTTAAGAAACAAAACAAATGAGGGGTTCCTGGATGGCTCAATCCATGAAGCACCCAACCCTTGATTCTGGCTCAGCTCATGATCTCCTGGTCATGAAACTGAGCCCAATGTTGATTAAAAATGAATACATAAGCTCAGCAGGAAGTCTGCTTGAGATGCTCTCTCTGCCTTCCCCCAACACACGTTCACTCGCACTTTCTCCCTCAAAAGAAATAAAATCTTTTTAAAAAATGAGCAAAGGGGGCGGTGCCTGGGTGGTTCAGTTGGTTAAGTGACTGCCTTTGGCTCAGGTCATGATCCCGGAGACCCGGGATCCAGCCCTACATCGGGCTCCCTGCTCGGCGGGAAGCCTGCTTCTCCCTCTCTCACCCCCCCTGCTTGTGTTCCCTCTCTGGCTGTGTTTCTCTCTGTCAAATAAATAAAATCTTTAAAAAAAAAATGAGCAAAGGGGAAACAAAAGTGAGAGAGACAAATCAGGAAGCTGACTTTTCATTATAGAGAACACACTGCTGGTTACCAGGGAGGGGTGAGGGATGGGTGAGATAGGTGATGGGGATGAAGGAGTGTGCTTGTTGTAATGAGCACTGGGTGATGTGGAATTGTTGAACCACTGTATTGTACACCTGCGACTAATGGAACACTGTTAATTAAAATTAAAAACTTTAAAAAATAAAAAAATTCCCTCTTTAACCAAATTTTTAATTAACTGCTTTTCTTAATTCTATCAGCTAGTATACATAAAAACAAGTTGAGGGATGCCTGGGTACCTCGTTCGGTTAAGCGTCTGCCTTCGGCTCAGGTCAGGATCCCGGGGTCCTGGGATGGAGCCCCGTGTCAGGCTCCCCACTCAGCAGGGAGTCTGCTTCTCCCTCTGCCCCTCCCTCTGCTTGTGCCTGCGCTCTCTCTCAAGTAAGTAAATGAAATCTTAAAAAAGAAAAGAAAACATAAGTAGAAGGCTCCTATTGCAGAGCTTTATTTTTAAAGAGTCAAGGAAAGTAGAAACAATGAGTTTTCTAGACTTTAGTAGACTCTTCCTTTTTCAGGTTAGGAATTTAAGGTCCAGAAAGGGAAAATGTCTTGTTTTGGATCAAGGTGTGGTTCTCAAAATGTGGTCCCTATACCAGCCATCGATCACCTGGGAGCTTGCTGGAAGTTTCCATTCTCAGCTGGCCCCAGACCAATGTATCAGAGACCTTGGGAGTGGGGCCCACGTGTTCGTTTCCTAGAGCCCTCCGAGTGAATGTGGTACAGCTCAAGTTTAAGACCTGTCACTTTGCTATGAGCCCTCAGTAAAATCAGAACCTGGAGAAGAACCCATCTCTCCATCAATCTGGGCCATTATGCCATCTGGCAAATTGGTCAGGCAGTTTCTCTAAACCTGACCGCTTTTTTTTTTTTTTTTTAGATTTTATTATTTATTTGAGAGAGATAGGGAGAGCACAGGGGCAATGGGCAGAGGGAGAGGAAGAAGCAGGCTCCCTGCTGAGTAGGAAGCAGACATGGGGCTCGATCCCAGGACCCTGAGATCATGACCTGAGCGGAAGGCAGGGGTTTAACCAACTGAGCCACCGAGGTGCCTCCCGACACTTCTTTCAATCAGAATTTTCAGAGTTCACACAATGTAAACAATGGGCTACAACAAAAGAATCTTAGATAGAACAGGACTCTAACTTACACCAGGTAAAGAGATAATTTGTAAACTCTACCAAAAGATGGATAATTTTCATTGACCTAATCGACGTAAATTTGCCATGAAATCACTGTAGCTCTCGGTTCTGCTGCTATACTAGCACGTCTGCATGCTTGGCTCTGAGATCCCGGACTAAGTATGGCAGAGATGAGCTCGTTTTGTAAAGTAGGTTTCCCCCTTATTTTCCAGAAGTAAAAACCGAAGCTTAGCCTGATCCGGTAACTTGCCCAAAGGTGCAGAGATAACAGCGTATGGAGCTAGGATTTGAATTCTGGGCTCTCAGATAGCAAAACCTATGCTCTAAGCATCACATTTTAGTATCTGCTCATTTGAGAAAGTTAGATCTACTTACTTTACAAATAACATGGGAACATATATTTCTGGAATTTGGGCTTTCCCAGTGACTATGCAAGTTCATGCAATGGGTAGAGAATAGAAACAAGAACCATTGATAGAGAAACGAGGTCTACATGGCATGAATTGAAAATTGTTTCTTTATATCAGTATAGACCACCGTCTGCAACCAACTTGCACATTAGAACATGGCTGGAACTTTCTGGAAAATGTATGGGTGTCCAGCCCCCCTCCCTTAAGCCAATTAAATTCACGAGAGAGATCTGAATATTTGGTTTTTTGTTTTGTTTTGTTTTGTTTCGGTAGCTCTCTAGATTATTCTAAGGTGCAACAGAGGTTAAGAACTAGTGATGTAGACATACAGGGTGGGATAATTCAGGCTCAGAAATGGGCTTTGATGAATTTTTCTCTATAGCCTGTTCCCAGACACTGATGCTGGCCATTCATTGAATACTCACGATGCCCCAGACATGTTGCATTGCCCTCACTATTCACCACGTTTGGGGGTTATCATAACAGAATTAACAGAGAAGTCTTTATAGTGGTTTCAGGCATCGAAATATCAAGTTTGGTGTTTGAACATGCCTTATTTACCCATTACTGACCTGGGTTAATAGAATTTTTCTAGACTAAAATATCTCTGGAAAATACCCAGAAAAAAACTTTATTTTCCTGGCAGAGGAAGTAGATTTTTTAGTAAAATCCTGGCTCTTTTTTTTAAAAAAAGAATCATCCTGCTTTTCCTTTGTTTGAGAGAATCAAAATGCTGTTTATTTTACAAGCATACTAATATAAACTAAAAGACAATTGATGGAAATTTTTAATTTTTGCCCGCTTAGAAAAAGGAAACATTTAGCTGATGTAGATACCTTCATCCCTGAATTTTTTTTTCTCCTGCCTCTTAAACCGGATGAAATTAATGATTTGTCTTGTTTTATGCAGTAATGTTTTTGAAAAAGTTGGGTGTGATTTGAGTTATTTAATTTGCAAGACTCTCCCACTGTTATTCTCCGAAGTTGTTTTTAATTAGGGTGGGTTTTTTTGCCCCTTGGGACAATTGACAACGTCTGGAGACATGCCTGTCACAACTTGGGGTGTGAGTTCGCTGCCGGCATCTGGTGGGTAACAGGCCAAGATGCTGTTGAATACCCTGAAATGCACAGAACAGCCCCCATAACAAGGGCTTGTCCAGCATGCTGAATATGAGAAACCCTGCTCTGAAGTTATTAGTTTTTTACCTGTTATGAATTCAGATCCCTCCCTAGCATTTGGCCTGCTTAAAGCCCTTCTATAAATAACTCTAGTATAAAATAACATTAAACACAACTGTCCCAAATATGCTTTGCCTTTTAGGCAGGGGCTGTAGATCATTTCTCGTTTGTATTAAAAGCATGTTGGTGTCTCACATGTATGGTACAAATAGCAATGGAAGTTTGACCATTATAAGGGAGATCAGAGCATCTGAAGACATCAGGGGCCAGAAAGGGGATTCCTCACATTGACCTGAAAGGGTAAAGGTGAAGGAGGCTTGGCCTCTTTTTCCTGGCTTCAATCGATGGTACCATGTATTTTTGATTGATGAAGCATAACTTACATTTCATAAGCTTAACACTTTGATAGATTTGCTTTGTCACCCCTTTTTATAATACCTCTCTGACCTGGGGTCCAAATCACCAGGAGATCAAAGATGACTAAATCATTTCACTCAAGTTAACTTTCCAAGCATCGCCTGTCTCTCTCTGTGACTAGGGCTTGGTTGGCTGGAAAGAAAATGGGGACTTGGGAAATTATCTGGTGTGTGTGAAAGAGAGAGAGAAAGTCCTTTGTGCTTGAGAGCTAGGATACCCCCCTGTGTGTTGATCTGTTCAGGCTCCTCTTCTAGGAAACGACTCCTACCCATCCCTCTTGTCATGGTGAGCGCCATATCTGTATTTGTGGTCTTTCCAATGTCTCTCAGTTGCTTGTGCAGGCTTAGGCACCCAACCTAAGTGGGAACCACCATAATTTCTTCTCTGGGGTTTTCAAACTCATAACCAAGACGGAATGAACCTTGACTGAAACTGAAAGGTCGACACTGGAGCTGCGGGGGCTCCTGTTTCCTAGCACATAGGGGATGCCAGTTGGACACACGAGAGAAGAGCGAAGCCAGAAGAGGACAGAGAAGCACATCCCTGGAAAACCCCCCTCCTCCCAGCTTATTCCCCAGTTCTTCATTTGCTTTTCTGAGAACACTCCCCAGATCCTTCTCACTTTCTTAAGTCAGTGTAAGTTTCTGTGACTTCTCACCAAGAGAGTGGTGATGATACTGTGTCCTTCTCTGAAAATGAATTCCTTGAGATCCCCACACACAGACGTCTCCAAATGAAAATAAAACCACACACCCCAGAGTGTATCTGTTTGCAGGAGGGGGTTTCTGGTAATTAGCTTAGATTGCAACAAATGGCACACACAGACTGTTGTCTCTGCATGTGTGCTCCAAGATTGGTGTTTACCCTATTAGATTCCAATTTAAGAATGTCATAAAGTTTATCAGTGAGCAAATGGAAACTAGCAAGAACACATACATAAGTGGGGAGAGGCGTGTGCCTACATACATGGATTTGTTTAGACTTCAAAAAAATGACTTTCATTGGGGTGATAGCAAAGGGGACACAACCATATTCCTCCACTTGAACTTGGTGACGGTTGGGTATTTTTAGCAAATGAGTTGTCAGCAGAAAGGCTTCATTAGACCCATCAGGATATCTGCCCATGAAGAACGAATCCCAAACTGTACTGACAGTTTCCTTGAGCCCAAATGATGAAGCACCTCTGACAAGAGCCATATTGTGCTCCCCATGTGAGGAGCGTGAGGAACAAAAGAGCCAGTTTGATCTTCATTTGGTCAGGTTAATATTGACACAGCTTAGAAAAATCAGAAGTGTGTGTAATGTACACGTGCAGCCAGTGCTCCAGAGACTTGACTGGTGGTTTCCATAAATCAGAACAGGGAACCCAGAGAGGAAGGAAGGTTTCCTGCTTTCTTGAAATATTGTTCAAACTAGATGATTTCTTTTTACAAAGAAAAATAAATAAAGCTGTAAGTTTTCAAGCTCGTGGCTCAAAACACGCCAATAGGGATTTTTTTTTAAACATCTATACACAATTATGGAAATAATTCCGTACTACTATCTGGTAGCTGGAGTGTTGCCCAGGTTCTACCGTTTCAAAAATGAAGGATGACTAATGAGTGGATTTTCCATTATGCATGGGTCCTGAGTTATTCATTCCCATATTGAAGTCCTTATAAACACACATAAATTCTAACAAAGGGGCCCTTAGGGGGGGACAGCAGTGTCACCCTTTTCCTGCCCAGTCCTTGCATCCATTATTGTATTGAAAAGTTTTGATGATTATGGGTCTGTCCTTCAAGAAAATGTAAATTAGGTTGAGCTCATTAATGAGATCGCAACTTATTTATCATTAATTGGTGTGAACCTCCCCAAATGCACATATTCAGTCTACTATTAACTAGTTGTAAGAGTCTGCCTAGGACATCTCCTCTATAAAGTACAGTTTGTAAGTGTCATTCTTCAGGTCAGCTCTCTGTGGTGGTAACATTGGTTCTCTTTATGATGGACACAGTAAGGATGGGGCAAGACGTCAACTTGCTTCATTTCAGGTTGATGTGAAACCACTCCATTTTCAGAAGTTCTTAATTTAAACCTGTGCTTCTGGATGAACTCTTTCCTCCTCCTCCTCCCCTTCTTTCACTCTCTCTCACTCACTCTCTCTCTTCATTAATGATATGATTATAGGAGGTAATAACTATTTATCCCATGGCTTGAAAACAGTAATTTTCAATTTTCAACAAACGTGTTCCCTCTCCTTGTCTTCTTGAATTCTTTGACCCAAATGACGACCATACTAGGTTGATTGTTTAAGACTCTTGGTTTCTCCTCTAATACTTAGGACATGCTTGACCTAAACTGAAGCATCTATTTATAGACTGATAAATCATTTTGTCATGGATGGTCATGCCTTTATAGGAGGACTTTGCTTGAAGAGGTGGTGATGTCATAGGTTCTTCTGTTGACCTTAAAAGTTAAAACTGTCACTTATTTTGCCAGCAAAAATGGATTTATCCGGGACTGGCAGAGAATTGTGAACCAGGTCAAGCAAGCTATGGAAAACCATAGGCAAGTCAGGAGAGCAAAGGAGAGAAGCACTCTTTTATAGAAGAAATGGGGAGCAGGGAAGGCTGCTTGTTGGAAACAAAAAGTCCATTGGAGTTAACTGGGAGTTTGAAGTATCATGGCTTTTCATTGGCTGGGTTCTTACCAAGGCAGAAGGAAAGGCTTTCTTGCTCCTGCAGGGGTCGTAAAGTAGTGTTTATGTGCACAGCCTGTCTCTTCCTGTTGGTTCTGCAATTGATAACAAGTGGTAAAGTGTGGGAGTTTCCCCTCCTGCCCTCCTGACATCATTCTACCTGAGGTTCCCTTTATTAATTCTTTTTTTAACTTTTCCCCCCCTTTAATTATAATTTTCACACTTCCTAATAAGATACCCATTCCCTTCTGGTTAAAAATTATCCCTTTTGTCTCCCCATCCATCTTCTGCAATCCTAATTCTTGGTTTCTCTGGGCTTTTGAGCAGAAAAACAATGTTCGGAGCATCCATAGATAACGTTGTGTGTGTGTGTGTGTGTGTGTGTGTGTGTGTGTGTGTGTGTTGTGTTATGTTGGCCACCATACACTACATCATTAGTTTTTGATGCAGTGTTCCAAGATTCATTGTTTGCGTAGAACACCCAGTGCTCCCTGCAATATGTGCCCTCCTTAATACCCGCCACCCGGCTCGCCCATCCCCGCCCCCAAAATCCTCAGTCTGTTTCCCAGGGTCCACAATCTTTTATATCCAGAATGTAAATTGAGATTCTTCCATTGTGGGATAACTCTGGGTAACCGTGACCATGCCAGCTCTCCTGATTTTTATGTTTTCTGCACACACATGCATGCCCAACTTTTAAAACCACATATTGCTGCAAAAATGTCAAAGCCTTCTTCTTCATAGCAGTTTCTTTGAGTGAGTTTTCAATTTTAGGCCTATACATACAGTCAGTGGTCATCCCACACATATTTTATAGAGTGGCTGGAAAGCTGGAAATTGATCAGAAAGCTTGATAATATTGAATCATCAAAATGTGTAAGCAGCTCATTATTATTAGCATTTGTTAAAATCAAGGGTGTGGCTTGCTTGTACATAGTAACGAGGGTGAATTGATACTAAATAGTCACAAATGGAGTGGCGAAAGGGTTTTTTAGTAAATTAAAACCAGAATTCATTAGTAGCATCTTTGGTGATGAAGAATTCTCATTCAAGAAAAACACAGAGGTTAGAACGTGGGTTCGACTCCCATTTTTCACCCGGATCAACCGTGTGACATCAGGGTCTTTAACACTTAGAGCCTCCTTTTTTCTCAGTGTGAAACAGATTTATCCTCATCAGGGCATCTTCAAGTTTAAATGGGATGATGCAAAGCATGTAACTGAGGGCTAAGGTAGACACAGTGCTTGGTTAAATGATGATAGGCAATTCACTACCGGTTTAAATGAAAATCACATTGATATACATACGTTGCATACGTACTTATACAATGTAGCATTTCTAATTTTCACAAAATCTTTTCACAATAGAGCTCTCTCTTTAGCTATGAAGAATATTATGTACCGTCTGACTCTACTTTCAAAGTATGATGTACAATGTAATTTTAATAAACCCAGTGAAGTTTTTACTACTAAAATGCCTTGGCAAGCTTATAAAACAAGAACAATGGAGCTTTTTTTTTTTTTAATGACATCTGGTAAAAACATGGGAAATATCTTTCCTTACCAATTAAAGAGTAGCTGAAAAACAGAATAAATGAAATCTCTTAATTTATGCATTTTGTGTTCTCATAAATCATTTTCCTGTCAAAATTATCAGACTTTATTATTGCTGAATATTTTAAACATCATAATGGGATTTTGGTAGCATAAATCATAAAGCTTTTAGTTAGAACATTTGTGTACACACCTCAGCATTTTTCTTATATCTTGATAAAAAAAATAGTCCTCAGTCTAGAAATAAATCCATGCAAAGTATAAATGTCAAACTATACTCTAAATTTCAGTAACTCAGCAATCCATGCCGGTCACTGCTCGTGCTAGGTAGTTATGGATTGTGAAACCGTATTTCTAAGCCTCACTGTTTCCCCCCAAATGAAGCTACACATGCTTCTGTTTTCCTCTAGGGAATGAGTTTTATCCCACCTAAAAAAATGCCTGCTCACTTGATTTTTCTATTTCCTATAAGAAGAAAAGAACCTCAAACATAATAAATCCTGGCATAGCTTGTCCATGACATTAGAAAATAATTTATTTCATTTCATAAAAGCCTTATGCAATATATTTCATTTAAAATCTGTAAGAGAGACAACCGTTTTTTGGATCATGTGTGTCATCTGGAATGCTGGACCTACACAGAAAGCATCAGCACGAGGAGTAACGTCTACGGACGGACAGGTGGCACTTGGAGGACAAACAGTGGAAAGGGAGGAGCAGGCTCTACCCGTGCTGACTTAGCAGAAGGAGAAACCACCACACAATTTTTTTATCCTTTAAAAGCTGTCACTTGTGTATAGACAAACAGAAGTTCATTCACTTAGTATAGCTTGGAATTAAATTAGATTAGGATTCCAGGGGCACCTGGGTGGCTCAGTCGTTAAGCATCTGCCTTCGACTCAGGTCATGAGCCCAAGACCCTGGGATCCAGTCCTGCGTCAGGCTCCCTGCTTCTCCCTCTCCCTCTGCTGCTCCCCCTGCTTGTGCTCTCTCACTCTCTCTCTCTGTCAAATAAATAAATAAATTTTTAAAAAAATAAAGATAAAGATTCCATTAATGAAATAAACATTGTTTACCCATTTTTTAAATCTTATATCATTTTTTAAACAATTTCTCTCTCTCTCTCTTTTTTTTTAAAGATTTTACTTATTTACTTGACAGAGAGAAACACAGCCAGAGAGGAACACAAGCAGGGGGAGTGAGAGAGAGAGAAGCAGGCTTCCCACCAAGCAGGGAGCCCGATGTGGGGCTCGATCAAAGGTCTCCAGGATCATGACCTGAGCCAAAGGCAGTCACCTAACCAACTGAGCCACCCAGGAGCCCCTAAATCTTATATCATTTTTAAATGACTTTGTTTCACATTTAAATTTGTGTACTTCCTTTGTCCCCTCACCTTTAAAAACTTTATATGCAAGTAGCTCCAGTGACTTAAAAATGTGTGTGACTATCATTTGAAAGTTCATATATATTATAAAGGATATAAGGCAAGAAATTTTAATAGCAATACCAAGTTCCTCTACCAAAATTTGTAAAAGAGCAAGCTTCTATTCTTTTGTGTGACTCTTTCAGAATTTGTGTGACCATTTCTCTATTGTTGGACATTTAGGTTGTTTCTAAGATTCCGTTATTAAAGCAATAACCCAGTGAACAGCTTGGTCCACAAACCTTTTGTGTGCATATCTGATTATTTCTTTAGAATGTATTTCTAACAGTGTATGAGAATGCCCCTTAGGAAATATTTGCCAATAATAGGAGAAGAGAAGATGAAATATTTTATTATCAAAGAATTTCTTTTTTTAAGATTTTATTTATTTACATAGAGAAACACGGCTAGAGAGGGAACACAAGCAGAGGGGAGTGAGAGAGGGAGAAGTAGGCTTGTGGGGCTCAGGACTCGGGGATCATGACCTGAACGGAAGGCAGCCTCTTAAGGACTGAGCCACCCAGGTGCTCAAAGGATTTCTTTGATTATCAACAAGCTCAGATATTTATTGGCATTTGTATTTCATTGCGAATGTCTTATGGTCAACTGTTTTTCTATTGCCATGTTTCTTTTTTCCCATTAATTTATAAGTACTTGATTTTGAGGACAGTAAGACTTCCTCCCCCCAATTAAAAAATAAATAAAATGATAGTAAATAATAACAATTTCATTGAAAACTTTTGAGTAGCTTTAAGTGAAGTGTCACGATTCTTCTTGCATTTTTGAAAGCTCTTGGTGGGGCGGGAAGAGCAGGAGATGATGATGACCGTGGCTAGGACAGTAATAGAGATAGAGAGGAGGGTTTGGACTTGAACCATGTTTCAGAAATAAAAACCACAGGATTTGCTGATGGATGAGGAATGAGAAAAGAAAAGAATCGATGATTTCCAGATGTTTGCTTGGTTAACTGGATGCCTGGTGGTGCCATTTAATGATATGGAGGAAACTAGGGGGAGGTAGGGTTGTTTTTGTTTTTATTATTTGAAATGCTTATTAGACATTTGGATTATCCTGTGGATGAGACATTAGCACGTGGATAGACAAGGGTAGAGTTCGGGAGGATGTAGCTTGTCACCAGTAGGCAGGTGGTTTGGAAGCCAGGCTACGGGATGAGATCCCCCAAGACAACTTGTAGAGAAAGAGAAAGAGGTGTGAAAACACGGTCTGAAACATGAACATTTACAGGGTGAAAAGGAAGAGAAGCCAGCAGAGGTGACCCACGAGTAACACCAGGAGCTGAGAGAAAAATAAGGAAAATATCAGCAAAGTGAAGAAATGATGTGTTTTGAGAATAAAGGAAAATCAGCCTCGTGGAATACTTTGGAGAAGTCAAATAGAGTAAGAACAGAAAAGTGACTTTTGGATATTGCCACCTGGAAGTGATTGGTACTTTTTTAAGGATTTTATTTATTTATTTGTCAGAGAGAGAGAGAGAGAGCGTGCACACAAGTAGGTGGAGCGGCAGGCAGAGGCAGAGAGAGAAGCAGGCTCCCAGCTGCGGAAGGAGCGGATGCAGGGGCTCAACCCCAGGACCCTGGGATCATGACCTGAGCCAAAGGCAGACGTTCAACTAACTGAGCCACCCAGGTGCCCCACGATACTTTTGAAGAGCAGTTTCAGCGGAAGGATGGAGGCAGAAACCAGACAGAGGGCTTCAGAAGACAACAGAGGATAGGTCACACGAGCAATGCCAGAAGAATGTGTTTTTCTCTCTTAGGAAATAGCCACATTTCAGTACTCAAATGTTTACAAGACATTAGTTAGATCACCTGTGTCTCATGTGATTCACTACAGCCTTCAGCACGTAGCATAAAGACTCAGTTTTTCAGAGCAATGGAATAAGAACTGAAAGGAGATTTTGTGAAAGGATGGAATTTTCCAGCGCTTTTGTCTGCGAACTCTGAACCACAAATGTAATGAAACTCCTGGGCACTCACTGTCACTATCTTGGTTATGATGCGAGTTAAAGTAGAGCCATATCATTTCTGTTTCCCTGCTCCTCGTCATCATGATCATCAAATCTCACCTCTGCTTTTTGGCTGGGAAATAACAAAGCCTTTTTCTCCCCCACACTTCTGGGGTCTTCCAACTCATTCCAAAACTAGAAATCACTCAGGCCAAAGGACTCATAAGCTCTAAAAATGTTTAATGATCAAATCTTTGCACCCATGGGTGACAGAGGACTGTGTCAGGGAGCACTTCCCATTCTTCCTAGTTGAGGTATTGGAATAGGCTGGTTAGTTTGTGCCGGGTTTGTGCCGGCTGGTTAGTTCCCGGGTATAATGATTAGAAAGTGACTTTGTAAATTCCTTGCAGCGATCTCAGGCTGGGGTCCTGTTGCAAAGGTGGAGGGAGGTATGGTGGGGGCAGGGGGTGGTAAGTTAACAGCAGACGCTCTTCATTTTCTAAACCTTTGGCAAATTGAGTGAAATATACATACGTGTGTGTGTGTGTGTGTGTGTGTGTGTGTGTGTGTAATTTTAACTGAAGGTGGAGGAGACATTTGAGCAGATTAACAAATAGTATTTGTATACATGTAAGTAAAACAGTAATTTATCAGGTAGAAGGCAGATGGGGGGAATGAAATGCCAACCTGTATCTACAGTTGGGTTGTGTTGATGATGAAGTGCCGTTTATTCAAGACCAGCCTAGCTTGTCAGCAACATAAGAGCTGCGGTAGCACGTGACTCCCTACGGAGCTAGAAGACAATAATAAATTATCGCCTGTGCAAATAGCACCAGCATAAAAGCAGAACAGATTCCTGAAGATTCTCACTCACCCCCTTGTTTAATGCTCTTTTCAACATGATCCTGCTGACACACTCCTAAAGCAAATAGATCATCTCTGGTTTGGACAGTTACATGAGGGTGGACAGGACGTAGTCGTTGATGATCGCCATTTTGGAAGTGGTGTCATATGAAACGTGCCTAAGAGATTTACATAAATCTTTGTTTTTTCAATACTTCATATGGTCGTATGGATTTGGGGGCCACCCAGAGGAGAAGTAGGTATCACCCAAAGGAGCTTGATCCGAAGAATCACTTGAGGTACTTAATGAAAATACAGAAGCTTGGACCCAATCCTCGACCGGATAAATGAGAACTTCTGGCAAAGTGGCTCAGAAGCACACACCTGCCCCCGGGGGTGATTTTATGGGAAAGCTTGTGTGAGGAACAAGGAGCTGAGGGTGTGAGTTAATAAAATTCCCAGAAAATAACAGCACTGAAAGAAACCAAGGAAAGGGTCAAAGGGAAAAATATCAAAGAATATACACCTCCCTTTTTGAAATGGCTTTTCAATTTCCAATGTGCTTTCAAATCACCTGGGATTTTTGGAGAATGCAGTTTCTGCTTCAGTAGGTCTGGAGTGTGGCCTGAGACTACATCCCTAACAAGCCTCCGGACTTGAGTCCAGCAAGATCCTAGAGCCTCCGTTGGCATGTAGAGGGATCCCAACAGATTGGAGCTCGGCCAACAGTTTGGAAGAACAAATGTTCCACCAGGATGGCTTTGAATAATGCTGAATCTACCGAATCCTATTCTTGGGCTCAGCTACCAGTTAAACCTATTTCCTTTTGTTCAAGTGACCTCGCTGGGAGTCTGGTAGTAATTGGTATTATATGTAAAAAATCTCTTAGACGTGTTGTATCTTCTTTCAAGGGTTTATAACTGTATGAGGGGGATTTTATGTACATACCAAAAAAATATTTTGAAAGGAAAATTGCTAAGCTTTTTGGCCAATAGTGTTAGTCTGGAGGATGTAGGAGGTAAGGTATAGGTAGTTGCTGTCCGTTCTTGCTTTCCTTCAGGACCATAGCTTCTTTTATAATTCATGATGGCAGAAAGCTCAGCACTGGGGTCCTCTTGAGGGACATTAGTGATGATTTGAAAGAATTTCATTTATTGAATGTGCATTATGTATAATATGAGGCCCAATTTTAAAAATATATCATTTAAATATCTACTTCTATTTGGAGTGAATTAATTTTTTAAGTATCTAAAGATTATTACTATAACACATGGGCAATAAATTAAAAGCATGAAAACTGACAGGATGCTTTCTGGGACATATTACAAAAAGCTATTGTATTTGAACATCATATATTTCATTACCAAGTCAGTACAGCAACAATGCATCCTGAAAGCTTTGTCAATTCCCATGTACAATTCCTTGTACCCAAAAAGGGCAGTGTTCTCCTGAGATGCCTAGTGAGAGCAGCTGCTGCAGAAGTAGACAGCAAGCACTGCTTGAGGAGTGGACGCTGGTGGTGGGCTGGGCTCCCACGCCCGTCAGGTGTCTCGTGTGGCCTCTCGGGAGCCTCATAGACTTTGACATTCAACTCAGCAGAATTGCAGAGTACACCTGTTATGGATGTTTGAAGCAGCCGGTAAATAATCTGAGCCACAAATATGAAATCCACAAGTTTCAAAGAACGACTACGCACAAACATGAATCTGGGCACGGAAAATGCCGCATTTCTATGCACTCAGATGTCCGGCTCCTGGTCACAGTTATCTGGGGAGGATGTGCGTGTCACCTCCACTTCCTGTGGTTCGTATCTCTGCGTCACTGTAATACGTCACCACGGGGCATACACGGTGCTGATGCCTTTTTTTTTTTTTTTTTTAATAGAAACACAGCAAGAGAGGGAATACAAGCAGGGGGAGCGGGAGAGGGAGAACCAGGCCTCCTGCCGAGAAGGGAGCCCGATGCAGAGCTCGATCCCAAGACCCTGAGATCATGACCTGAGCCAAAGGCAGTTGCTTTAATGACTGAGCCACCCAGGCGACCCTCTGATGCCTTTTATATCAGAACAAAAGTTAATAGAATTCTTTGTCTGTCTTGAGTGCACATTGTGGTGATTTCAATTGAGTAGAGCAGTAGACTGTCAGTTGATTGTCTAGGGTGATCATATATATATTTATATGCTGCGGGAGAGGGTTATGTAGCAAAGGCTGGTTTTGTGTGTATGTCTCTCCAGTCATTGAAAAACATTTTTTTGAGGGGCGCCTGGGTGGCGCAGTTGGTTAAGCATCTGCCTTCAGCCCAGATCATGATCCTGGGGTCCTGGGATCATGTCCCACATGGGGCTCCCTGCTTATCCAGGAGTTTGCATCCCTCTCCCTCTGCTTCTTCCTCTCCCACTGCTCGTGCTCACTTTTGCTTGCCGTCTCTCTCTCTCTCTCAAGCAAATAAATAAAATCTTTAAAACCAAAACAAAAACATTTTTTGAGCAATTAGTGTATGTCAGGCATTACACTAGGGCCTAATGTCTGATCTTCAGTTCCTTTCTTTAAGAAAAATAACTATGCCAGCGAAGTGTTTCATTGACAAAACTGAAAAAGGCCAGCACGTATTTGAAGATGATGTGAGCTGCAGGTTTGTGGTAGTGGGCTGCTTTTCTACAGTGATTCATTCCTTCTTAGCTACCACAGAGAGCAAGAAGATCTGATATCACAGCCCTTCCATAAACCTCCCAGACTCCTCCTATACAGAAATAAAAAGCATACAGTTAACTTAGCTAGAGTCATCCTTATGGATTCTTCTTGGCATTATAGTCATCATTGGAAAACAATTACTTAAAAAGAAAAACAGTAACTTCCTCTTATTTCTCTAGTGGTTAAGTTGTAGCCATAGTCAGCAGCGATTCCAAATCCTATGAATGATAAAAGGAAAAGTATTTCTTACAAAGCCAATGTTCAAATAGATATTTTAGGAAAAAACCGTTAAGACATTTTTTCCTTGTCTAAATTATTTTAATAATGGCCAAGATGCCTGGGGCACCTGGGTGGCTCAGTTATGCTTCCGACTCTTGGTTTTAGTTCAGGTCATGATCTCAGGGTGAGATGGAGCCCCATGGTGGTGCTGCCCATAGCGAGGGGTCTGCTTGGGATTCTCTCCCCGCCCCTCCCTCTGCAGCTCCTCCCCATCCCCCTCACCCATCTCACATACAACCACTCCCTCTCTTTCTCTCTCTTTCTCCCTCTTAAAAAACTAAAATATATTGGCCAAGACGCCTTCCTTCCATGGGTTAGGAAAACAAACAAGCAAAGGATGTCTTAAGCCATGGCATGAAAGTTTGCAAACTTGTGTGTTTCTCTTGCTTGGGTCTGATAATAAACACCTGTCACGGCCCGACACAGGGTTGGACCAGTCTGCGGCGCAGCTCCCTGGGGCGAGGCAGTCTGGCATTAATATCCCCGGGCTTTGTTTTTCAGAACTGTATGTTTCACAGCAATATCAGCAGTGACTTGAAGGCATTTGCAGACAAGTTCGGCTTTGACGTCCTCATCCTCCTGGCCAGCTACCTGTCGGAGGAAGAGCAGCCCAGGCGGCAGGTCGCCGTGTACGCCCAGAACCTCGAGCTGTGCAGTCAGGTAAGGACCTCCTTCACTCCCTCCCATTTGCTTCCTAACCTGCTGGCTGTCACAGCACGTGGCGGGGCCTGGGAACAGATGGGCAGCTCAAGGAAACACAGCCAAGAGTCAATGTCCTGGAGTGTGAGTTTTAAGAAATGTGGGGGGTAGGATGCCTGGGTGGCTCAGTTGGTTAAGCGACTGCCTTCGGCTCAGGTCATAATCCCAGAGACCCAGGATCGAGCCCCACATCGGGCTCCCTGCTTGGCGGGAAGCCAGCTTCTCCCTCTCTCACTCCCCCTGCTTGTGTTCCCTCTCTAGCTGTGTTTCTCTCTGTCAAATAAATAAATAAAATCTTTAAAAAAAAAAATGTGGGGGGTATTTGCACATGAGGCCGTTTATGTACGTGTGTATGTATGTATTTCTATTTTAAAACTTTCAAAGTTGTGGTTTTCAATTTTGAGGCTACGTCACCAAAAAATCACCTAATCAAGAATTGGCAGTGAGATAAATATTGGCTCTTTTTTAAAAAAAGAATGAGGTGTAATTGACATATAATATTATATTAGTTTGGGGGTACAACATAATGGCTTGATATTTGTGCAGACTGTGATTGATCACACCACAGGAAGTCTAGTTAATATCCATCACCGTGCACAGTTACAAAGAAGGTTTTTGTGTGATGAGAACTTTCATGACCCACTCTCCTGGCGACTTGCAAACATATAATACAGTATTACCAACTCTAGTCACCATGTTGCACATTACCTCCCCAGGTCTTATATTTTGTGACTGGAAGCTTGTGCCTTTTGACCCCCCTTCACCCTACCCCGCCCCCCCACACACACACAAGACCTTTTAATTTTATTTTATTTTTAAATTTATTTTGTAGTGAAGTACTGTTGACGCTCCGTGTTATGTTAGTTTCAGGTGTAGAATGTAGTGATTCAGCAACTCTGTATATTATGTTGTGCCCACAAGTGTAGCTACTCTCTGTCATCATACAACACTAATATCATTGACTCTATTCCCTGTGCTGTGCCCTTCATCCCGATGACCCCATAGGGCCTTTTAAAAGACCCCCATATCTGTCTGTCTTCTAGACCGAATCCATAAAGAGAAAGAATGTATCTTACTCACCCAAAGAAATACAAGTCCTCCTGGGGGTGATATTTTCTTTGAGGACTGCTACTTGGTTATACCTAAAAAAAAATTAAGTCTCCATCTAAATAACTATTTGGCGCCCAGTGTTCAGTAACTGGTGATCTAATGCTTTGATCAAAATTGGCTGGTCTCTAAGTACTAAAATTTTGACTGAGTAATAAGTCGGCTCCCCTTGGTTGATAACTGAATCTTTTAACCCAACATTTTGGAAATAATGTAAGAAGTAGACAGAATTACTCAAAACAGGGCACTGGCTATACTAAACCAGGTGTATTTAACAACTACTATGAGAACCAACATGATTCATTATAATATGGAAGACATGGAAATAGAACAGTTTTTCTGTTCTCCGTCTTTCCTCACGAACAGGTTAGACACCTGTCTATCCACAGGTGGCTGCAGGCAGTCTTGCGAGACTCCTTTCTCGTTATGTGTCCTCACTTGCTGTCCCCCAAGAGATCCGTCTTGGCTGTGTTGCACGTGACTGTAGGTACTCATGGGCTCCTCTGTGCATGCTCAAGTCCAAGCATGAAAGAGGAAAGAGCCCCTCTCTGCTCCTGCTGCAGATGTGTTCTGTAACTCTGCTTCTGACCCTCACACACCTGTGCGTTGTGCCCCAGGCTGAGGCTTTTTCGGGGCTTTGGCTCTGCACTGGGTTTCCAAGCTGGATTCTGTGTCTGGTCACTGGTTTCCTAGGGACCGACCTGTATCTCCTAAGCCTCCAACAGCGTGGTTTTCAAATGGCTTTTAGTAACAAAACAGTTTAAAAATTGGTTAATCTTAAACAGGGAAACGTGGAGGAGCAGGTGAAGGGCTGAGAAGCCCTGGAGCCAGCCCTGCCCCCCCTCTCTTCTTCCCCATGCCTGCCCCCAGCACCTGAGAGACAGTTCTTGAGCAGACACAAGATCGAGACCACCCTAGAGGAAACCCTCTGTGTCCATGTGACCGCAGCTGATTTCTGGTCAGCCTCTGCAGAATCACAACATAGCTCCCCCACGTGTCAACTGCAGGGAACCGCTCAAGGGCTCTGACCTTGCTACATCTCTGTGTCATCATTGGCAAAACAGGGATAAAGAAGCCCTACCTTGGACAGAATTATTGTCAGGATTAAATGAGATACTGCACATAAAACCCTTAGAACTCTGCCTGGCGTATGGAAACGAATGCTAATTATTACTGTCTGCGTGATCTCCCTAGTCATTTTCAGTGCTGTTTCTATCACCTCCACTGATCCCATGGGGCCATTTCAAAAACCAGTGGGCAAAATCTCCCTGATATTTCCTAAAAATCATAGAGCTGCGGCCCGCCTTCAGCCTCACACCAGCTGTCACGCCTTCTCTTGGCCTCCGAGGGCCACTTTGTCTGTTCCGGCCTCCATGTCAATGCTTCCGGGGGCAGGAAGAGATAGTTGGGGCTCCTATGCAGTTGGAACTCTCCACCTCTGGTGGCTTTCTCTTTCCTATTTTCTCCTTGGCCTTACGAGGCTTTTGGAGGTAAAAGCAGGTCCTGGGGTCCTCCTCCAGCTCCATTTTCCCTCATGCCTATACTCATCCCCTCCACTTCTTCTCAGCAACTAACATTAGCTCTGCTTTTTGCAAACTCGAGTTTCACTCCTGTTGAAAAAAGATTTTTATATTACATCACGGAAAGGATTTAAATGGTTTAAATCTCTTAACCTGCAGCTCTCAGGAGCAAACAACATCGAGCCACTGGATTTTGAGTTGAAAGAAAAGCCATTCAATGAGATTGTAGCAAGAGGTGGTGGTATTTTAAGTGGGATTTTCCGTGTCTTACATGATGCAGCCTTCAGTTGTTGGAGATCTTCTTTGTAGAAAGATGCACGTAGATTAATTTTATATTAAGAAAAATTAAGAAAGACAAAGTGCAAAGAGCAGAGCGCCTGAGTGCTCACCCAAACCCCTGTGTCTCCCTACAGATTTGCTGTGAACTGGAGGAATGTCAGAACCCTTGCCTAGAGCTGGAGCCTTTTGAATGTGGCTGTGATGACATCCTGGTGTACCAGCAGGAGAACCCTTTGGTGACCTGTGATCAGGTGGTTCTTCTTGTCAAGGAAGTCATCAACAGGAGGTGCCCGGAGATGGCCTCCAACAGCCGGACGTCCTCTACAGAAGCTGTGGCAGGCAGCGCCCCACTGTCCCAGGGATCTTCCGGGATTATGGAATTATATGGCTCTGACATAGAGCCACAACCCAGCTCCGTGAACTTCATAGAAAACCCTCCAGATCTGAGTGACTCTAACCAGGCTCAGGTGGACGGGAACGTGGACCTCGTCAGCCCCGATAGTGGCTTGGCCACCATTAGGAGCAGCCGCTCATCCAAGGAGAGCTCAGTTTTCCTCAGCGATGACAGTCCAGTGGGTGAAGGTGCAGGGCCTCACCACAGCCTCCTCCCAGGGTTTGACTCCTATAGTCCCATCCCTGAAGGAGCAGTAGCTGAGGAGCATGCCCGGTCCAGAGAACACAGTGAATCCTTTGATCTCTTCAACTTTGACCAAGCGCCCATGGTTTCTGGGCAGTCCCAACCATCTTCCCATTCTGCAGACTACTCTCCTGCAGACGACTTCTTCCCCAACAGTGATTCATCAGAAGGACAACCCCCCACCGGACCTAAAGAAATCAGTGGGATAGGGATGGATATGTCTAATCATTCATCCAGTTCACTTTTGTCAGAGGCTGGAAAAGAAAACCTTGTGGAATTTGATGAGTTTGGCCAGAGACAAGAAAGTCCCCAGGATCATTCCGAAAGAAATTTCAGCCTGACAGGTTTTGTGCAAGATAAATGCCCTTCACCAGAAAGGCTAAAAAATATTGGAAAGAGGGTCCCACCAACACCCATGAATAGCTTTGTAGAAAGCTCACCATCTACCGAAGACCCAGCTCTACTCTATCCAGAAAATGTGACCCAAAAAGCAATAGACACAGGTCACATCAGGCCACCTCAAACCCGTGTGAGGCACAGCAGCTGGTGGGGTGGTCTGGAAATTGACTCTAAAAATATTGGAGATGCATGGAGTTCCAGTGAGCAGGAGTCTGTCTTCCAGAGCCCAGAGTCGTGGAAAGATCAAAAGCCAAACCCAGCGGATAGGAGAGCCTCAGATTCTATATTTCAACCAAAGAGTCTCGAATTCCCAAAGTCAAGTCCCTGGGAGTCTGAATTCGGTCAGCCTGGGCTTCGCAGCAATAATATGCAAGACCAAAATGAGGGCAATTTGCAGTTTAGGAACGTGCCCCTGGAGAAATCGAATTTGCCAAAGGCTTCTCCTCAGGGAACAAATCACCTGATAGAAGACTTTGCTTCCTTGTGGCGTTCTGATCGCTCTCCCACAGCGATGCCAGAGCCGTGGGGCAATCCCAGAGAAGATGGTGACCCAGCTGCCGCGGTGTCGTTCCCAGCCTGGAGTGCCTTTGGTAAAGAAGATGGCACCAGAGCTCTGACAAGTACCTGGGATGCACACCCAACCAGTGGTGAGACCCCTTCTGTGAGGGACCCGAGCGAGTGGGCCATGGCAAAGAGTGGGTTTTCTTTTCCTTCCGAAGACAATTCACCCAGCGAGCCAAATAATGAAGAAATCTGGGGCCAGAAGAACCAGGACCCCAGGGATAATATCCTTATATCTGGGAATCCCAGCTCCGATCTGGGTCATGCATGGAATAGTTCTAAGCCAACACAGGAAGATCAGAATGGATTAGTGGATGCAAAAATTAGGGGGAAGGCATATGAAAAGGTCGATTCCTGGAACCTTTTTGAGGAGGGTGTCACAAAAGGCAGGTCGGACATCTTGGCACCTTGGGAAGATTCCTTGTTATATAAATGTTCCGATTACAGTGCATCCAACATGGGGGAAGATTCGGTGCCTTCCCCCTTAGATACCAACTACTCCACATCTGACTCTTACACTTCGCCAACATTTGCTGGAGATGAAAAAGAAACAGAAAACAAGCCATTTGCTAAAGAGGGAGGCTCGGAGTCAAAAGACACAAACTGTGCCAAGAGGGAGACTGAAATCTGTCCTCAGTCCCCAGAGCCGCCACCCAGAAATCGAATTAGCTCAGGTCCTGGGAACCTCGAAATGTGGGGTTCCCCTGATGCAGATAATCGTTGTCAAATAAATGTCACACATAACTCCGATAAAGATTTATTCGAGACAGAGCCCCCCGATGATAAGAACATCTCCCTGGAGGATGACATCGGGGAGAGCAGCCTGTCCAGTTACGACGACCCAAGCATGATGCACCTGTACAATGAGACCAACCGTCAGCTCACGCTTCTGCACAGCAACACCAACTCCTGCCAGGCGGTCCCCGACAGCCTCAACCTGTGGACCAGGGTGATTCTGGAGGACACGCAGTCCACCGCCACCATCTCCGATATGGAGAACGATCTGGACTGGGATGACTGCAGTGCCGGCGTGGCGATCTCCGGCGAAGGTCAAGCACAAGGGTACATGACTGAAGGTCCGGAGCCTGAGACCCGATTTTCCGTGAGACAGCTGGAACCGTGGGGTATGGAGTATCAGGAAGCAAATCAGGTAGACTGGGAACTCCCTGCCTCTTCTGAGCACAGCGAGGACCCTCCTGCCAACGAATATCACACCCTGAATGAAAAAAGTGGGCAGCTAATCGCGAATAATATTTGGGATTCCGTCATGAGAGATAATGATGTGTCTTCATTAATGATACCAAGCCCATCGTACGTTACAGATTCTGAACAACACAAATCACCTCCTGAAACTCCCAGCTCATCAGAAAAAATTAAGGACAGTTATATCCCAGATGTGCTAGAAGCTTCCAGAGCCAACGAGTCAGGAGTGCTTGATCCCAATAAGCAAGACATGGGCAGAGGAAACCTGCTAAGGGATGCGGTGTCCTGGACATCCACCCTTGAGAATGTGGGGCATTTTGCACACTCTGATCCATGGGAGGGTCCTCGCTATGGACGACGCAAAGGTGAGGAGGCAGCCCGTGGAGCTGTTGCTAGGGAGCGCCTCAGTGAGGCGGAGATGCTAGATAGAGCCTCGGAGATTTCTGGAAAAAGGCCAAGTGACCAGGAATGCTCTTCTCCAGTGGCATCTCAGCATCAAGAAATCTGCGATGCATCAGGCAAAATCAGCTCTCCTTCGGTCACTCCCAGTCCTCAGACTGAGCAACCCCAGGAGGTTTTAGAGTATGAGAGGGGGTCCTGCAATCCGGATCCCTGTGATGGGCACACAGAGGTGTCCACAAACAACCCGCAGGCCCAAGAGACCTGCGAAATGCACCTCATGTATCACAGAAATTCGGGTGAGACCACTGAAATTTCAGGTGGGCTGAATTTAACAAAAACTGTATCTTTGCCCCAAATGGATCTTGAGAAAACTGAAAACTGTGGCATTCTGGAGCCAGAGAGAGTGAACCAAGAGCCATGCCATGAATGTCCCCAAAGCCTTAACATTTGGGATGCCTCCATAGACAGCGACGTGCAGGTCAATTTAGCAAGTTCTGGGACAGCTGAGAATCCTGAAGTCGAGAGTACTGAAGACAGCCCTCCAGGAGCTGATCCACCAGGAAACTGTCACAGAGGTAGTATTTCTAGTGAATATACACATTCCAGTGCATCCAGTCCTGGCCTCGACGATTCTTCAGCAGCTTTGCCTTCCTGGGACCAGGGACCCCACACCGGGCATCAGAAGCAGGAGCAAGATGGTTGGAACAAACAGACTCACCAAGAATCTGCACTAATTACTACTGACAGCTCAGGAGAAGTAATTACTGAAATGAAGGACCTGGAGAAAACCAGAATGGACAGGTTGGAAAAGAGCTCAGATCACAAGGTTCCTAAATTTTTAGAGATTTGGAATGACTCCTTAGATGGTGATTCCTTTTCCTCTCTATCCAGCCCTGAAACAGGCAAATATTCGGAATATTCCACTACCTATCAAGAAAGAAATCTAGTGGCTAGCTGTCAGGAGAAAAATGAGCATGACGTTTCTAAAACGCTGCAGCCAGAAGCGGCCAGGTTCATGGCAACAAGCTCAGGTTCTGATGACGACAGCATAGGCTATGAAGAGTCAGTGCAGAAAGGGGCCCATCTGGGCAGTTGCCAGACTGCTCAGTGTGAACCCAAGGCTTGGGTTTCACTGAATGCACCTAATACGTTCTTGGCCACAGCTGATCCCAATGATGAATTTTCTGCCTACGGAGGCAGCTCAGAACCAACAGAGTCAACCCCATTCTCTAACAATCAACAAAACAGTCCCGATCACTGGAGTTTCTCACCACCAAAGGAGAGTGAGCTGCAGATCTCAGCGGTGGATAAGGAGACGAGATCTCCAGAAATAGAGAAGACAGGAGATCCCTTGTGGCAAATCTCCCTGCCTAGTGAGTCAAAGAATGAGAATAATTCTAAATTGGAAATGCTTGGCTTCTCAGCCGAGAGCACTGAGTGGTGGAGTGCCTCTCTACAAGAAGGACGACCCATTGAGAGTACATCTGAGAGGGAATTACCTAGCTCAAGTAGTGTGTTAGAGATGAGTTCTTCGGTTTACCAAAACGTGAGTCCCAGGGGAGTACCTGTTCAGGGTGATATGGAACCCACGGAAACGCAATGTACCAATCCTTTCCCTGAGGAACATCCGTCACCCTTCCTGGAGAGCAATGAGGAGAACGCCCATGAGCAGTTTTGGAACATTCAACCAAGACAGCCAGACCCAGAAGCTGATCGGCTTAGCCGGCTCATAATACTGGACCAAATTAAAGAGAAGGATTCCAGAGAGCAAAGCGTCATGTCTTCTGCTGGTCGAGAACTGACTTTGGAAACCCCTACCCGAGATCAGCAGTGTCAGAACACAGTACTTTCTGTCTGGAGTCAGCCGGACCCAACATTTACTCACACAGATGAAAATGGGCCTGTGATATCTGACGTTTCGACGCTTGAGTGTCAAGAAACAAATTGGTGGGAAGAAGGAAAATCATGTCCCGGTGAAATAAAGAATTCATCCATTGCCTCAGAAGATTTCCCCACTGTCAGTTCTTGCACTCAGTTGATAAAGAAGTCGGGTTCTGAATGGGGTGTCTCTACCCCTAATGAGGGCGCCCAAGGCACATTTGTTCCGGATATTTTGCATGGCAACTTCCAAGAGAGTGGGCAGCTGGCCTCAGCCTCGCCTGACTTGTGGATCGACGCTAAGCAGCCCCTCGGCTTGAAAGCAGATGGTGAGAATCCAGATATCCTGACTCCCTGTGACCATGACAGCAACTCTCAGCCTTCCAACAGCCCTGATATATGTCATGATTATGAGGCAACGCAAGAGACAGAGCAGCACATCAGGGCTGGAGTGGGACCTGGGGGGGAAGCTGGTGAGTTATATCTCGCTGAGCCAAAGATGGATGAAGAACCCAGTCCGGACCGTGGGCAGGAATTGGTCCCATACAATCCAGAAGGATCTTCTGAAGATGTGATTCCACTGCCCCCAGTCAGTGATCCAGCGAACACAAGGGGCTCGTCTCAGCCCGCCTCTCACCAAGGTTCCCCCGAACCTTCCGAAATCAATGATGGAAATAATACGGGTGTCAAAGCACCCGAGAAAGGAGCTGCCCCAAATCTGCCACTTGCGGACAGAACAACCCCAATGATTGAAAACGTGGGAACCGGTATTTTTTTAACCCTCCACGAGCCCACTGTGGACACCAACAGCTCGCTGATGTCAGAGGGCTTTTCCCCTGAAAGCCAGACAGAAGCAGGAGCCTTGTTGGACCATGAGCAGCTCTTCACTACCGAGAATTCTGCCGCTGTTCCCGATACCTTGCTGACCTCAGACACTTGTCTAGATGTAAGCGAAGCTGCCCTTGACCACAGTTTCAGCGACGCCTCAGGTCTTAACACATCCACGGGAACCATAGACGACATGAGTAAATTGACATTGTCAGAGGGCAATCCCGAAACACCAATTGACGGGGATGTAGGGAAGCAAGATATCTGTTCATCTGAAGCCTCGTGGGGTGATTTTGAATATGATGCCATGGGCCAAAATATTGATGAGGATTTAATGAAAGAGCCTGAGCATTTTCTGTATGGTGGTGACCCTCCCTTGGAAGAAGATGCTCTGAAGCAGCCCCTGGCCCCTTACACACCGCCCTTTGATCTGTCCTATCTCACAGAACCTACTGTTGGTGTTGAAACAACAGAGGAGGCCGGGTCCCCGGAGGATGAGTCTCTGGGAAGCGAAGCAGCCGAGATACTGCTTTCTGCCCTTTCTGATCAAAGAAGCAAGGAAAAGCACGAAGAGACTCCAAACAGCTCACCTGGACATCTGGTTGTGCTGCATATTCATGAAGATGCTGAGCCGGTTTCTTTGCCAGAGGGAGCCCGCTCCAACCCGGAGTGGTCTCCATCAAACATTGACTGGGAAGTAGAAACAGATAACTCAGACTCACCAGCAGGTGGAGTCGTTGGACCACCAAAGGGTAAGAAATAACCTGGTCCTCCGTGCCCCACCCCCGTCCCGGAAACTGCCGCTTTTATGCAATTAACCTATTTGTAAACCGAGCTCTTCCTACTAAGTGGGTAAAAAGAGGAACTCGCTGCATTTGCAAAGCATGCTTAACCAAATCCTGCACTAACAGCCATAAATGCTGCTCTTAGAATACCTCTCTTTGAGAGTGCCTGGAAAAATAAAACAGCTCTACCCTCCGCCCCAGAAAAAGATCTTAAATTATCTCTCCTTAGATGGATCATTTGAAAAGATCAAAGATCACATAATGTGTTAATCCAGCCTTGTTCTCCCCTTCTCCCCTTCACCTTCACTACCAGGTGCCCGGGAGGTAATGTCAGAGTTGGAAGAAGAAAAAGTAATTCTTATCAAAGAGCCTGAGGGGATAACACCAGAATACAGGGAAGAAAGGTACCCAGAGAAGAATGAAGGTCATCATGCTCACATGGACTACATACTTGTAAACCATGAAGAAAATTCACCCCCAACGCCCGAAGCCCGTGAAGCCAGAGAAAACACATGTGAATTAGGAGAGTTTCACACTGAAGAAACAGGGCTGCCCAGAACTCAGCGAGCAGGCTTCCCAGGTTCCTGTCAGCCTGCTTCCTTAAATGAAAGAGAAGATGGTTCTATAGAGAGAACGTCTCCCAGAGGTGATAAGAGATCATCTCTTGAGAGCCCCGGGCAAGAGCAGAGCTGGATGGTCTTGGGCCACAGTGAGGTGGGTGACCAGTCTTTGGAAGCCAGGACCCCAGGGCCTGAGGGGTCTGCAAAGGTGGTAGAGCCGACCTCCACTTGTGGCTTAGGTGAGGGTCCCCTCATGCAGGTTCCAGGAGAAATAAAGCCTGTGGAACCTTTAACACTAGAAGAGGCCCCTGGTCTGGGCAGCCAGTCCCGGAAGAGCAAGGACCGAGGCAGGGCTGGCCCAGACGCGGTTCCACGATGGGCTGTCAGCCGTGACAATGAATGGGAGATGCTTCCGCCCCGGCCTTCTGGGAAAAACAGGATCCTTGAAACAGAAGTGGAGGAGGAGACAGAGTTTCTGGAGCCCAGAACAAGGAAACCGAGTCCAAACGGGTAAGTCAAAAGCTAAATTTGTTTTGTTTTGTTTTCCTGAAAAATACTGTGTTTGAATCTGGGGAAATGGTGAGGGATTGTGGAATATGCAGAATAATCATGGGAGTTTTCCTTCTGTGTATGGGCCAGCAGACCATCCGTAAAATCAGCTGCTATAGAAACAAAAAGATGGTGATGATTTGTGGGTATTTTCAGTCAAAAACAAAAAAACAAAAAACACTCGCGTTTCCACCCAGAGTCTGTACTTACCCTTCTGATACACTCAGTGCACCTGCTCAGCACCTCTATTACTCTGAAACAGGCAGCTGGACCCACAGAAAGGAGGACACTAACATTTTCTCAGAGAGCATCCCACAGTTTGCTCCTATTACCTCATTTAATACTTACAACAAGCCCTGAGCTGGTCGGTATTATTACCTTTACTCTCCACATGCGGGTGGGGGTGCCTTGAAGGATGTAAGCAGAGTGAAGGCTCTGGGGTCTGAAGGTCTTCCACCTCCACGGCCAGGATGTGTCTAGCACAAGGGCAGTTCTGGCCGTCTGTCCTGCCTAACTCACGAGGAGACGCCACGGCAGGCTCACGACCTTAGTGGGAAGCATTCACTCCCCAGCCGGCTGAAAAATGGGCCAGCAGCCATCAGACTAAGGATTCATCCATTCATCTGCCACGTGGGGTCGGCGCATCTGCTCTACGTGAAGCTTCTGGGTAGCCAGTGCTATACGGCAGAAGGTCAGAGAACAGGATGTCACCTCTGCCCTCGAGCTTCCCGGGCCCTGTTGATACCATGAATGGTTGTTCATTTCTCTCCATTTGCCTGATGGAGCCCTCTTACTCCCAGGGACAAAAGGGCAAATTGTGACAAGTTAAAAGGGAAGATCATGTTTCCTCTTTAAAGTGGAGTGGAAAAAAGATCTCTTTTTCCTACTCATTTCGGGAGCCTAAAGGACTATGCCTACCATATACTTTCTCACTGTGGGTCAAAGAGTCGGGATTCCAGCCCACCTATGCCATTACGGGCCACATATGTTGGGATTAACCCTAGACTTAAATTTCTTCCTCCATAAAATTGGTGGCTTGGGCTAGAGGACCTCAGGCCTTCCTCGGGCTCCCATTTGCTCAAGCTTCGCTTGCCTGTAAACAGGATGTGTCCATGAGAGCTTTGGTCTTCACAGATTTCATCTCTCCGGGAAAGGAATAAGAAAACAAGAAGGAAAAGCAGCAGTACATCAAGGGTTAGTAAAGGGCCATAAAGAGTTCAAAGCTCATATTCAAAGGCAGCTTCCTAAATCCAGACCTTTTCAGTTGGCCTAATCTTTCTTTCTTCCTGTCAAGCTATTTCCTTCCAGAGGGCCCCCAGATCCGTTATCAGAAAGAGCAGCAGATGGGTCCCAGCAGCCCCGCTGCTATTGTAGATGGAGCTCAGAGCTCAGACAGCCTTGCCTTGGCTGAGCTATTGCCTGGCTTCTCATCTACATTTTGCCCCGTGCCCCAGCAGTCCAACAGATGACACTCTTCCCTGGTGCCACGAGCCCCCTTTCTTTCCGGCACATTTCTTTGCTCGTGTTTTTCTGCTCAGCCCCTGCAATAATGATAGTTTTCTCACAATTAGGGGAGGGGACAGACTTTTCCCACCGGCATTTCTATTATTAACTTTTGCATGAATCATTTACTCCTGACTCTATTTGAGAGGTTGCCTCTGTGCCAGATTTTGAGAGGGTACGGAGTTGTGCAAAACATTGGTTCTCTAAGTGGGATCCTAAAACCTGCAGCTTCGGGGCACCTGGCTGACTTGGTTGGTAGGACATGGGACTCCTAATCTGGGGGTCGTGGGTTTAAGCCCCATGTTGGCCATAGAGATTACTTAAAAAAGAATTAAAAAAAAAAAAACCAGCAGCCTCAGAATCACCTGGGTGCTTACTAGAAATGGAAAATCCTGACCCTACTCCTTGCTCTTCCAGAATCCAGAACTCGAGATGGGGTCCAGCCGTCTGTGCTTTTTACCACGGGTGATTCTCTGCACATGCAAGTTGGAGAACCACTGGTCTAAAACTTCCTCCTAGTCCTCTAGTTTAAGAAGGGAGTTAAACACAGTTAAAGAGAGAGATAATAGGGCACGCGGGTGGCTCAGTGAGTTAAAGCCTCTGCCTTCTGCTCAGGTCATGATCTCAGGGTCCCAGGGTCCTGGGATAGAGGCCCACGGCTGGCTCTCTGCTCAGCAGGGAGCCTGCTTCCTCCTCTCTCTGCCTGCCTCTCTGCCTACTTGTGATCTCTCTGTCTGTCAAATAAAATCTTTTAAAAAGAGAGATACATATGTGTGTGTGTGTGTGTGTGTGTGTGTGTGTAACACGTAAATCAAAGCAGTTGATAACCAATGTGTGTATAAATAAATATAAATAGTGACCTATCATGACATTTGCCACGGATGGGGTACTAAGCCCCATGTATGCACTACCATGGCCGGAATTACACAGGGAAGGACATTGATGTTTAGAAAGGTTGAGCAGCCCCTGGGTGGCTGAGTCAGTTAAGCCTCTGCCTTCAGCTCAGGTAACGACCCAGGGGTCCTGGGATCCAGTCCCGCATGGGGCTCCCCCTCCACGGGGAGTCTGCTTTTTCCTCTCCCCCTGCCCCCTTGTGCTCACTCTCTCTCTCTCTCTCAAATAAATACATAAAATCTTTTAAAAATTTGTATATAAAAGATTGAATCACTTGGTCTCGTTTCTAGTTAGAAAGGTGAAGAAGCTGGGATTAGAATCTGTCTTTCCATGTCCCGGGTGTGTGCTCATGCTAGTAAATGAAGAGGGGAGGCATCTGTGTCGGGCACCTTTATGCAGAAGGAACAAGGGGGGTTATCACCCGCCCACATCAGGAGATGGGGTGCCCAGGGTCCCCAATACTTTAAAGAGCCCACATGAAACTTTGAACTTCTTTTAATGTCTAAAGAAAAAAAAACGATTATACTCTTGTGTGGGTTTTTTTTTCATACCAACACAGATATAAAATACAGTTCTGGGGTTCTTTTAATGAAGTAAAGAAGCTGGGAAGATAACAGTGCCTAAGGCCCACCAAAGGCCTAATGTGGCCCTGAGAGGTGTGATTCGAGACAGGCGTTAGAGGAAGGTCATAATCCTAATCTAGAAAGGCAAAGAAGAGGCTGAGAGGTCAACCCCACTGTCTAGGAAGAGGGAGATGAAGGAAACCATGAACACAGCAAGATAATCACAGAGGCAATATGAGATAGTCCTATTTTTCTGACTAAAAACCTAGAAACGTCTCCTGACACAGAATTTGGTCATAGGGCAGAACCCAGACTGTCCTGAAAAAAAAAAAATTAAAATTTGGGCTTCAATAAGAGAAGTAGGCTGATAGTATGTGCAATATGGCATCCCAGCGAGGAATTGGCTTCTAGCCCTCCCCTCCCCCCACCGCACCCCCTCACTCAAGTTCCCACCCTAGTCTGAGAGCTGCAAGCCATATTTTCAAAATGCGAGGAAGCCTCAGAAGGTGGCGTTTCTCCTTGCACTTCACCGACTGCCTCTTCTTAAGGGAACTTGGTAGGAGTGTGGGGAGAGAAGCTCTCTCCCTTGAGATCTGCAGCAGCATGTTCTGGTTCCTAGAATCCATCTTCCCCCTTCCCGGAGGCTTTGCCCACACCTTGGTCATCCTCTGGCCATGGAGCCATAAGCTCAGGATCACACACCAACTCCCGAGACAGTGATGGAGAGGCCTGGTCTTTCTGACGGGGTCACAGAGAACACCTGCATGGTAATCTGCACCACCCACAATTTTCTTAAAGTGAAGAATCCTTTACAGGTTTTTTTAAAAGAAGGAATGGTTGCAAGAATGTCATGTGAGAAAAGGGTCATTTGAGTATGTACTAGTCGGGGCTCTCCGGAGGAACAGAACCAACGAGAGCGAGCGATAGGAGATAGCTATCTATCTTTGATCTAGAGAGAGAGAGAAATGATTTTAAGGAATTGGTATTGGCTTGGTCAGGTTTAGGGCCTGGCAAGTCTGAAATCTATAGGACAGGTCAGTGGGCTAAAACTCAAGCAAGAGTTGTTGCTGTCTTGAGTCTGAATTCTGCAGGACCACAGGCTGGAAACTTAGGCAGCGTCTCTGTGTTGTAAACCTGAGAATAGTTTCTTCTTTTTTGAGAAACTTCAGACCTTGCTCCTAAAGCCTTCAACTGACTAGACAAGGCCCACCCACGTTCTGGAGGATATTCTGCCTTACTCAAAGTCTGCTGATTTCAGTGTTAATCACATGTAAAAAAATACCATCCCAGCAACATGTAGACTGGTGTTTAACCAAATAACTGGGGACCGTCCCCTAGCCAAGTTGACAACTAATATTAATAATCCTAGCTTATGGGGCCCCTGGGTGGCTCAGTCATTAAGCCTCTGCCTTTGGCTCAGGTCATTATCCCTGAGTCCTGGGATTGAGCCCCACATCAGGCTCCCTGCTCGGTGCGAAGCCTGCTTCTCCCTATCTCACTCTCCCTGCTTGTGTTCCCTCTCTCACTGTGTTTCTGTCTGCCAAATAAATAAATAAAATCTTTTTTTAAAAAAATCCTAGGTTATATTCAAAAGCCCAAACTAGCTAGATAAGTGAATATGAAACCATTAACATTTATAAACTGACCACCAACTAAATTAACGAAAGTGGGTTGGTCAGTATGCAAATATATTGGCTTTCTCTGAGTGTGGGGTAAGAAAATAGCGTGTGGAGTGATAAATGGAAATAATTTCCAAGGGGAGGAAGTAAACTGACTCTACTTGTCTAGTCTCTTGTAGATACGTGCAGGGGTGGGGGGTGCAGGGCAGGGGGAGACACAGGGGAGGACGATGAGGGGGAGCTCTGGCACATGTGCTTTTGAAACAATATTTAGAAATAACCTGATCCAGGGAAGCCTGGTTGGCTCAGTTGGTTAAACATCTGCCTTTGGTTCAGGTCATGATCTCAGGGTCCTGAGATCGAGCCCCGTGTTGGGCTCTCTGCTCAGCAGGGAATATGCTTCTCCCTCTCACTCTTCCTCTGTTTGCTTATCTCTGTCTCTCTCAAAGAAATAGGATCTTGAAAGAAAGGAAGGAAGGAAGGAAGGAAGGAAGGAAGGAAGGAGGGAAGGAAGGAAGGAAGGAAGGAAGGAAGGAAGGAAGGAAGGAAGGAGGGAAGAAAGAACCTAATCCTTGTATTTGTGGAGTTATAGCTTGTCTTCTAGCTCTGTGAGGTGAGTTATTTGGCACTCCATGAAATAAAAATGACCTTCAAACCCAACTGATGTCCTCTTCCACACAACCTGCTTCTCAGGGTCATCTCTGTGCATTCTTTCTTTTTAAATTAGTAATGTTGGCCTTTTTTTTCTGTCTGAGAAGACTGGGAATTAGCTCCCTTTTCTCCTTATGAGTGATCCCATTAAACCTTTGTACAGTTTCACAAGACCCTCTAAAGCCACACTTTTTCTGTCTGGGACTTTGGGTTGAAGAATTAGTACATTGGGTTTTAAACCCACGTGAATGCTGAAAATGAAAACCAGGTAAAGAAATAATCTGTCGACTCTTTCTCTTGGTGTTGGGTAACGGTAAGCTTGGGCATGCAGAAGAATCAGGCTCCTTGAGCACATTCTTCCCCCCTCCGGGTCTCGCTGTTTGGATGGTCTGCATCCCAGCTCCGCACTCCCACCCTTCCTCCCAGGCAAGCTGAAACTCCACCAACAACAGCCTTCCCTTGCTTCTCCGCGGTGATTCGGCTTCGCCTCGAACCAAACCTGGAAAACTGAACTTAGCACTGACCCTGTGCTCATTTATTTTTGTAATCACGTTTGATCATTTGAAGTGTTATGTTTGGTGGCTTGGTGGTGACGATTAAATACATTCAAAGTTCTTTAAATCTGCAGTTGAACTCAGGCCTTAGTCTTCTTTTTGGGAAAAAAAAAAAATTTTTTTTTTCCATGTCTCTCCACCATTCCTTGCTTCGTCTCTAATTCTGGCCAGCTCTAACCAGAAGAGACTTCTGAGAAGTCTGGTCACCCAGTCACCATCTGAGATCAACAGACCAGCCAGCTCAGTAAATGAGCCATTAACGTCACGCAGAAAAGAGATGGTGGCAACACGAGGACCTGTCTGTCTTCTCCCTTTCAGCCCAGTGCTTATTGATAAGACACAGGCCACAGCAGTCCTTTTCTACAATGTATTCTTTTCTTTTTTAAGTTTTTTTTTTTTTGACAGAGAGAGATCACAAGTAGGCAGAGAGGCAGGCAGAGAGAGCGGCGGAAGCAGAGAGCCCAGATATGGCCTCGATCCAGGACCCTGAGATCATGACCTGAGCCGAAAGCAGAGGCTTTAACCCACTGAGCCATCCAGGCGCCCTCTCTACAACGTATTCTGTAGTTTGCTGTATTTCTTCCTGTCCTCCCATTGTGCCATTGCATTTAATAGCCAACATTCCCAGAGTTATCTGGAGAATAACTGAATCAGAATTCGCCTCGGGCTCTTTGCTCTGTCCTGTGACCTACTGAGCCCTTACTATGCCTGAAGGCACATTTTATGCCACAGCTAATTTGTGACGGTTACCGCCCTGTCGCTGGGCTGCTTCCCAGCTGTGGTCTGTGGGGCCAGCCCGAGTGGCCAGAGGCCAGAGGGGGGTGAGGGAATCAAAGCTCTTCAATGTCCATCTAAGTTTTCCATATATTTATAGATGTGGTATTTTGTGGTAAACGATTTTATAGCAACAGAAGGCCATGAACGCCAAGAAGAGGTGGTTCGAGTCAGCTGTCCCGTGGGAGGAACACCCACAGGGGAGCCCTTTTGTGTTGTGTTGGCTTCCAGTCTGAGGAAAAATCCAAGGTATTTCTCCAGCTGGAATGGTGAAATGTCAAAATGATGTCAGGAATTTAAAAAAAAAAAAAACTTCCATGGAAATTGATGGCATGTGAGGAAGAGGAGAAGTCGTGGCTTGTAAAAGCGGGTTACGTCAATCTGTCAGGGACCCAGCAAGAGAGAGAGGACACACTCAAAGGAGGATAATGCGAGCAATGTTTACTAGAGGGAGTATTTACAAAGATGGAAGCCAGCTGCGAAGAGCTCACTGGGAATGGTATAGGAGCTCAGGAATAGAAACAGTACGGCTGCTCTAGCTCCTGGGTCGCAGGGGCAAGGAGAGGGTGCTTTCCACAACCCAGAACAAGAATGTCAGTTTTCCTGAGAACAGGGGTGGTGGCCGAGAGTTGGGGGGGCACTTCAGCCAGGCGCCTTCGCACAAGGAGGAAATCAGAGGAGTGCATCTCCCTGCCTCCCCACTCCCTCCCTCTGAGCTCCCACCAGGCCCCCAGAACCAAGTGGAATTCAGAGTGGGAGGGAGCCTCCTGAGGCCAAGAGCAAGGGAGAGAGAGTAGGAGAAGGAAGCCGAAGCAGCACACACATGTTATCCGGCACTGCTGGCTGAATTAAAAAGCAGTGGCACCTCAGCTTTGGGAAAGTGTCCTGAGATCTGTGAATGCTCCGGATAGCTCATGGGTCCTGCAATGCAATGAGGACCGTTTCCCACAGCCACGGGGAGTATTCCTCGAACAAGCACTGTTGAAGAGTCACCCCTAATTGGGTCCCGCTTTGTAGAAATCCAGGCTGTGCCAATGGAAGAAATTAGGACACTACCTTCCCCCCACGTTAACTGTTGGTTAAGGGATGAGGCTTATTTTAATTGGCAACCTAAGAGTATTGCTGTAGGTAATGGCCTGGCAGGAAAATTGTTAATTCAGTCCCATAAAATATCTCAAAATGTTGATCAACTCCAAATCAAAATTTATGCAAGATTGAGCCCAAACCAAAGAACTATGTACTTAGCCCACGTTGCAGAGGATACCATAAAGTTTCTTTATCCTGTATTATTTTTATTGTCTGCCATTGGCTCCCGCTGTTGGACGATGTTAGGTCAGTGCTGTGAAACTCAACTCCATCTCTTGTGCCAAGGATGTTGCTGAGAGCACTTTCTTTTCTTTTTCTATCTTCTTTTCTTTTCTCTTTTCTTTCCTTGTTTTTTTTTTCTCTTCGAAAACATGATTTTCTAATCAGAATACCTGTGTTCTCGTAAGCAAGTTCAATTGAGGCTCCCCCTTGACTTTTAAGGAACCTGACTTCCTTTAACTAACAACATTTATATAATTGTGTATGTTTATCCTTTTGAGTTGGCTCCTTGAAAGCTTTCATTTCACACACAAATGGATGACTGGCCCGTAGAATTTTGGAATGTGTATTTTATTGTATTTCTCCATATTCCAACTCTGTGGTGTGATCCTACCACGATTTTTCTTTTCCAGCTATTTTTTTTATTGTTACTTAATTTTTTTTTCCCAGTGTTCCAAGATTCATTCCCCATTCCCCACGCCCAGTGCTCCACGCTTTAGGTGTCCCCAGTACCCACCACCAGGCTCTCCCATCCCTCCACCCCCCTCCCTCCAAGTCCCTCAGTTTGTTTCTGTGTCCAAAGTCTCTGTTGTTTCGTTTCTACGTGATGGTGGTAAATTCTTACATGTCTACCAATATTGCCTTAAAGTAGAGGTATAACGAAGTGCATATATCCTCTTCCTAGAACTCTGCATGGCTCCCCTGAAAAAGACTTTTTCCCCTTGCTTTTTGCTCTTAACACCTTGAATTTCTTGTTCTTCCTCCATCCTATTTCTGCACATTGAAATTCTACTTTTCTTTTAAGATCCAGACCAACTGTCTCCTCCTTCCTAAAACACTCTCTGGGTCTTTTCAAACAAAAAGAAGCCCTCTCTCTCCTGAATCTTCCTATGCCTTGCATCTGATCTGTGGTCTTCCTCACATTCTGCCTCTTGTACTTATTAGAGTCTCGCTTATTAACGTACCTGGATAGAAGCCACTTGAGGCTGTGGTTAGGGTGTCCACAACTTTATTTCCCTCACGGCTGCAAACAGCATTTATACTCATGAAGTTGTGGCTTCAAGTCAAATGTTAATTGAAGGGGCATAGCAAAGTCATTTAGATGAGTGAATCTTAGACAACTTAGTGGAAAATCTAATTTCTTTCCTCTGTTCAAAATCATTTACATTTTCATAAATGACACTAGCCTGTGACTTTCCTTCATCTGGCTTCTGTCTCATTTGAGAATCAGAGTTATATTGGCTCCATGAAACAAACTAGGGCTACTTCTCTCTTTTTTCTCTTTGGAATAATTGGTATAATCCAGAGATCATCTAATACATGAGGATTAGGTAATATTTCTAGAACCTGTCTATGCCTATTGCTTATTTAGAGGGATAGATTTTTTTTTTTACTAGTAATGGGATTTCTTAATGATTACTGGTCTATTCAGAGTTTCTCATTCCTCCTGTGTCAACTTTGCTAGTCAGTATTTTTCTAGAAAATTGTCCATTTCATCAAAGTTTTCAAAATTTTCATAATAAAATTGTTCATACATTCTGTTATTACTTTTTTCAACCTGCAGTTACATTCTTTTCTCTCTAACATTATTTATTTGTATCTTCTTTCTTTCTTTCTGGCTCAGTCTTTCTAAAGATGGGTTCATTACCTGATAACTCAATTTGATTTCGATTTTTTCTTTGTGTGTGTGTGTATTTTACACTTTATGAAATTCTACTTTTTTTAAAAAAGATTTTATTTATTTGACAGAGAGAAACACAGTGAGAGAGGGAACACAAGCAGGGGGAGTGAGAGAGGGAGAAGCAGGCTTCCGCAGTGTGGGGCTCGATCTGGGGACTCCGGGATCATGACCCGAGCTGAAGGCAGACGCTTAACGACTGAGCCAAATTCTACTTTCATCTATTTGTTTTCTTGATATTAATTTTGCTATATTGGTTTTCTTCCTCTCAGTAGGCTTCATGTTCTTTCTACTTATCTCAGAGCCCCCCCCCTTGCCCCCAAACAGCAGTCACAGTGTAACTCTGCCAGCACCGTCATCACTGAACCACAAGTTCCCACAGCGCTGTGGTGCTCACGTCTCCCTCCTGCTAACAATTCCCGTCCAGGAAATCAGAGACCGGAATTACTTGTCAGACCCGGATTTTTCATCCAACATTATTGGACAAGGGCCTCCTTCTCAACTTCTTATGATGATCTAACTGAGTATAATGGCCTCCCTGAGCCCCAGGACCCTATCAGTCCAGCACACACACATGCACACCCGCACGCACACTCCACTCAACCGTACATGGCGACCCTGCCCTGGTCGGTTCACATGGACCCTTTAGCTACACTCCTATCTCCTCCTGTCAACCTGCTCCTACAAGCCATAGGCTTGCGTGAGGCCCTTCAGATGTAAAGATCTTCCTTTCACCACCCACAGTGTCATTTTGAAATATAATTCCCATTCTTTCCTGCTGCTTATAAGGCCCTGGTGTCCTGGCTGCTTCCATTTCTCTTGCTAAGAGTACTCTGTCCACCAGCCCTCAGGCTTAAACTCCAGACCGTGATTTGACGCCAGCCGTACTCTCTGCCTAGACTTCTCTTGACAAGCCTGCCTTAATCTTATCCTTCGCGCCTCCCCAGAGAGTAGCCTGGGGCAGCTGCTCCTGGCATCTGATGGGGAAATGCCTGGGATGCTGGTGCATGTCCTACAGCACACAAGACAGCCCTTCACAACAAAGGGTTATCTTAGCTCTAAGTGTCAGTACTGTCAAGGTTGAGAACCCTGCTCTTCCCACTGCCCTGATTTATTTTCTTCTGTTTATTTGTTGTTGTTTTTTAAAAAGATTGTATTTATTCATTTGAGAGAGAGAGCGCACAAGAGGAGCAAGGAGAAGCAGGCTCCCCCGCTTAGCAGAGAGCCCCATGTGTGGCTTGCTCCCTAGACCTGGAGATCCTGACCTGAGCCGCAGGCAGACACTTAGCCGGCTGAGTCAGCCAGGTGCCCCCTTCTGTTTATTTGTTTAGTGCACTTTGTTCTGTCGTCTCCACAGTGACAATGTACTCAGATGAACTTGGTGGGGGGGGGGGGGGACACAAACACTCAGTTCCTAACAGAGATAGGCCTCTTTTCAGATGTTGCAAAAATCCATCTTTCCTCTTCTTTTGAACTTGAGACCATACTTACCTATCTTCAGTGTCCCTGTACTTCTCCCGGTAACAGTTCCTCCATGATTCTCCTAGCCTTTCCGCTTCCTTAAGCGCTGTTACCCGCTTCCCTCCGCCTCAGGGAGAAAAGTCAGTTCTGCCCCTGCCCATTTGTCCAGAGGAGAAAAATACTTCTGCTTAGTCACCTGTCACACCACCAACTCACGTGGCAATTGACAATATATAATCTTCAAAGACCTTTTTAATATTTTTTTTAAAATGTATTAAATAATGATTTGGATGTATTGGGTACTCAGAGCATAACTGAAAGTCCCCTGGAACATTTACATCTACCACCCCCTTTTCATTTACATAACGATCAGGATGCTACTTCTTGCATTTAACCAGCAAGAATCCCCCCCCCTTTTTTTTAAATAATCCTAACTGCCACAGCACCGCAATAAATAAAATAATACATTTACTCAAGTACCCAGCTGACTCTGACTTAGGGCTCTTTTGCTGGCACAGGCTGAGACAACATCCTATAAGACAAAAGGAAACATCATTGCTGAAAACAGATATCCACGTTTTCCTGCATTTAATGAAGTGCCCCTTAACTTTTTAAAGATATCTGTGCTTGGACTGATGACTTAATTAATTTCCATATCAGCAGCTGACTTTTAAAACAGATTATGAAATAGAGTTACGGTGTCTGTTTTACAATACTTAGCTCTTCTTTCTGTATCCCCAGTGGCTTCTGTTTTCTAGCTGATAAGGGGAAGTCCTTCTAATGACCCAGCACTTCATGAAGGTTATATCCCCATTTTTAGCCTTCAACCTCGACAGCCAGGGTACAACCAGCTCTAAAATCATCAGCTTCCCTGATGGTTTGGGCTCATCTTGGCTTTGGGAAACGCACCGACACTTTTGCTGAACTTCTGCTGGTCACTGACCCTGCTGAAATCGCACGTGCCTCGTGCCTGCCCCCCTCTGCCCTCTTCCAGGGCTAAAAGGTAGATGGCCCGTGAGAAATTGTGTCATAACTACTCATAAGTCTGAAGAATTTTGTAGGCTTTAAGTTTATTTCAGAGAAAGAGAGAAAGCACAAGCAGGATTTGAGGGGAGGGGAAGAGCAGAGGAAGAGGGACAAGCAGACTCCATGCTGAGTAAAAAGCCCAAAGTGGGACTTGATCTCGCAACCCCTGAGATCATGACCTGAAGCGAAATCAGGAGTTGGATGCTTAACCTACTGAGCCACCCAAGTGCCCCTGTAGACTTTTAGTTGAAGTAAAGATATAAAAAATTTGCTTCTTCCTCTTCTCCCTTCCCCACAACCCTCCCACCACCCCCAACATCCATGGTGAGGAAAGAAATGTCCTTCATTTTAAGTACTAAGAACAGGACTTAACATGTCTTAGGTACTTACCATGGCCACAACTGCGTAATTCACTTTCCTATTTTGTTAGTGGTAGAGCAATTGGAATAGTACCTAAAACTACCCTATCCCCCGATCATCGCCCCCTCCCCTCCAGTCCTGCCCCCCCTCAAAGAAAACCCTAGAAGGTTATGTAACTTGGAACTCTGAGGATGGTACCCATAGTTACTTTTTGCATTGACATTTTGCCTGGTGGTGATCAGTCTTCAGTTTGTCTGACAATATTTTTTTTCTATGAAGAGCAACCAAATGAATGCACACCAAGCATATCAACTTTCCATTCCTATTTCCTTTACCTTAACTCTGTCAAATATTTCTGTCAGCATTTTGAGAATTAATAATTGTATTAGTAACTAACATGTCATGTGAATTGATTTTAACCTAGACTCTTTGAGATTTCTGTCTAGATCTATCCTTCTTTAAAGTGCCCGTGTGAGTCAGCGGTCTGAGGCACCAGGCACTGTAGTAACCGGCCCAAATTCGCTAATAGAAGTTAGAGGCAAAGTCTAGGGCCTCTGACTGCATAGTCCGCATGTTTTATGGCCGCACAGCTCTGTCTCCCAATAGCCATGATTTTGTGCACACATCATAACCTCCTCTGGAACCTCCAAGTGGCCTTGTTTATGTATCTGATCACGCTTCCAAAGTCCATTTTATTACGATCTTACCCATTGTCCATGCCAAGAAAATAATCACGCTGCCATCTTACTGCGCATGCTGTGAAGCTACAGGATTTTTTTTTAAAAGCTGTTTCAGGGGAATTTGATTCCTTCCAACGCATGCTTTGAGCCCATTCACATCCAACCTCACTTGGGAACAGGGGTGGCAGCAGTTTTTCTGAGCAGTCACGAAAATCAAGGGGGCTTCTCTGATTCCACAACCTGGATGAAAGCATATTTTCCGTCCCCTAATGCAACTCTGCACCGCCCCGGCTCCATCCCCCAGCCCCAGAGCGGCTGCGGCGCCTGGCAGGTTCACGGGGAGATCTGGGAGGCAGGTGATCATCCTTATTTAGATGTGGCGGGGATCACGTGACCAGAAAATGGAGGCGAATGTGTATTCCCAGTTAAGTGCTCCGGAAGGGAGATGCTGAGGAGCTGCGACCGACCGAACATCCTTCTCGCTCTGCGGGTAGCCAGCCTCCCCGCATCCTCAGGAGGTAGGTGGGTCCCCGTGCAGCTCTGGGAGGATGGGGTCTGGAGGACCCATTGCAATGGAGAATGTCTTTCTCGAGGACTGGTCTGTTGCTGCTGGGAAGTTGGAGGGGGAGAGAGGAGGAGGAAGAGGAGAGGATGCGGGGCGCTGCCCAGCCCCTCGCCGGTGACAGCTGGCAGCTGCAAGTCGTTCAGTGGCGACTCACACCGGGAGCGCCTGTCGTGCCCCTCCCTTGGGGATCAGGTCAGCAGGGAACACAGACTCTGTACCGGCTCAAAACATTTTGTCTTCCTTTCTGTCTATGATGAAAATGGAGATAGAAAATCGAAGGAAGTGACAATCTGGAAACGGTTGAAGACTCTTGCCTAATGGGTATTGGACAAGCCAGGTACCCTGGCATTTTTATTTCTTGTATTAGTGCTTATAGTTGCTGAAGCTAGTAACACACTTCTTTTTTCGAATGAATCTTGTAATCTTTAAATCCTACCTAAGTTCTAAGCTGCAGAAATAGGTCATCCTCAAAAATGGACTTGTGTTGTTCTCTCCCACCTTTTCAGAATCCGGAGATAAAATACGGTATGGACAGAATCTATTTTACTGAGAAACTAAGTTATAGGAGAAACTAAAACAAAATGACCACCTGGTCAGTTTCAGACAAGAAATACATGCGTTATTAAATTCACCTGTGGAAACCAAACAGCAACAACAGTAGACTCCCACCTAGGAGGGATTGAAAGTATGACTCTTCCTGAGATCAGAGTACTGGTCGGTCTGGGTGGCTCAAGGGAGAGGGACAGCATCTGTGAAAAGCGCCCCCTTCTTTCATATGAACTCTTGATGGGGTGCGAGTCTTCTGCAAACTGCCTTGTCAGGAGCCCCAGCTTCTAGGCTTACTTCCTCCCGGATGGCTACCTGAAGCCATAGAAAGAAGTGGGAGCTACCACTGAATGAGAAATGAGACTACTTTGAAATGTTCAATTTAATGAAAGTTAAACTCTTAATTGGCCATATTTGCAGAAAGTAAAATCTGGAATTATTAGATTAAAATTCCTGGTGATAAAAAAAAAATGACCCAAGAAATTTAATTGATAAGAGACTTCTCTGGGAGGAAAACCCTGTCTTTATTGGTAAATTACACATATTCAGGATAGTGAAAGCTCTGTACTTTAAAATGCCTTGAACCTTGCTTTGCAACTCAAAGGCAGATAAAACCAGATGAGGTTGTTGTCCTTTGCAGTTAGCAGTGCCTGAACATCCTCGGGAGATTTTACTTTGTAACATAAGCAAAGTAACCTTTATGTCCTAAATAAGGTGTAAAGCCTCAAAGATACTTAAAGACAACAAGCCAGAGTCACCTTCCCATTAACAAGAAGCCAAATTAACTTTTTTTCCGGTGGAGAGGGCTCTCTTTGGTATATCCCAGTGAATTTTCTTACATCCCATTTGGTTTTTCATTCATGAATGGCTCCGTACTAGGGAAAGATTTAATATCTTATTAAAGGATCATAATACTTCCTTGACCTTTAGACTTCATACTTCCTAGCTAGCGAGAACACAAGGTGTGGGGTTTGCCCGTAGATTCAAGTACTCAATATAGTTTATGATAGGAAAGCTGGAGGTCACCCATAGCAAACAAAAGCTTTTTTTTTTTTCTTTTTACCTAGTCTGGAATTGTTTGCCCTTTGTTTGATGCATCAAGAACTTGTAAATAGAGGCTTTATGGAAAGCAACTTCCTGCTAGAGTAGTATTTGAATTTGAGATGGGTTCTCAATTCTTTATTGATTCCAGTTGATAGTGTAGCTGCGGGGGAAAGGGCAAGGGGAAGAAGGGGTGGAGGGAAAAGCAGTGAAGGACAGATTCTGTCCCTGGTATCCTGTCTGCATCAGAGTTGACAAAGAACATTTGGCTGCAGGTCCTTCTGCATTAATAATGGCAGGAATCGTGGGGGTGTTGGAGGCGTAGGTGTGCGAGGGGGGTGTAGGAGAAGAGGCAGGAGTAGATGCCCCCTGTCTGAGCACCATTATCATTTGAGGTCTCCAGCAAACCATTTACCTACTATTTTGATAGTTTCCTGAGTCTCTGTATTTATAACCTGACTTTCAACTGGTAGGGTAAGAGAAACTGAAATAAATCTTAGAATTCATTTTCACTCACTTCTTCAGTTTACAGGCAAAGAAAAAAAAATGAGCCCTAGTTACAGCGAAGGATTGGCTCAAGGTCACCTTCAATGGCTGGGCTGGGATCCCGACCAAGAAGCCTAGCTCTTGATCTTGTGTTATGTTCTGTCAGTCTTATCAGAAGCCTCTAGCAAAATCTACTCCATTCATTTGAAATTCTCAGGGCTTAAAAAAAATTAAAAAAAAAAAAAAACTAGCAGTCTTCTATTTTAAGAATAAGGTGACATTTCCTAATTCCTTTCCAACCCTTAAAAATTGGGGGGAATTTGTCTGTAAGGTAGAGCATTTGGGGACCCGTGGAGGATTTGGTCTAAATGCTGGAGAGCCCTGCAGATGAAACATAGAAGTTTGTGTTATGTGTATTGGCAGTGGGAAGCCAGAGTTTCCCCGAGCTGGGCGTTGTGATTGGCAATGGACTGGCATGGGAGGCAATCAGATGAGACATCAGAGAGGCTGGAAAGAAGCGAGGCGACCCCAGAAGGGCAGACATGAAAATTGAGGGAGAGGGGCCTGGAGAAGAGTGGGCACATCTGGTGGTCGGTTACCATGTCATTCCCTGTGACTGAGAGCCTGGATCCTTGCTGCACTTGACTTGAGTTAACATAAGCAAGGTGAAGAACAGCCCCCCATCCAAGCAAGACAGAGCCGGCTTGGGTGGAAGCACTTGCAGAAAGCTAAATCCACATCTGATTAGTCAGCATGAGGTCATGGTCCCATGCTGGCCCATGGTTTCCATGACAACACTTAGCCACCGTTACCAAGAACACCAGCCGGCAAGCCTCCGCATCTACTGAGGTGTCCCTACTGGGCTGGGATGTGAGAAGGAGAAGGGGATAGTAACATTTTCCTCTAGTTGTCCTCTTCCCTACGGGGCGGTGGCCACCTCTGATCTTACGAGGAAGGAGAACCACCAGTTTGAAGACAGGAATCGGGCCCAGTGGTGCCCCCGACAAGCTCCGAGAAGATTCGGACTCAGAGAGAGGAAGAACAGAATAGATCCTGACTATGGGTGTGAGGGCTGAGGGCAAAGGAGGGAGAAAGGGAACAGGAGCGCTCAGATGTAGTCTCCCCCGCTCCCTCCCCAGCCCACCCGCCAGGGCCAGCCCAAACACTAGCTCTGGGACTGGTCTGCAACTTCAGCTTTGTGGACTCAGTGCCCTTGGTTGGAGGGACTACTCCTGCCTCGGAAGTTCACTGTCACCTCTCATGGCATTTGACTCCCCTTGTGCTATTTTGCATGAACCTGGATATGTCTTTTCTTCTCTCTCCTCTCAGGTTTTAAATTCTTTAAGGGCAGAGTCTGTGTCTGAACCATTCTTTTTGTAAGGTACCCTCCCCCAGACTAGTTAAATGCTTTCTGTATGGTTCTAGGACAGACATGTTTATTGAGGTTCCACCCAGAAGATAGGCAGAAAGAGTATCACTGAAGCTACTTCTGTCAAAGCGTATGGGAGACTACTTTGGAAACCTCAGGTGGATGATGGGAATGTTTGGGTCTAGTTTTGCCTGCAGACGGAGATCCTTCAAAGTCCCTTCCAGTTCAGACATTCAGAAAGGAGCACATTGGGGCGCCTGGGTGGCTCAGTTGGTTAAGCGACTGCCTTCGGCTCAGGTCATGATCCCAGAGACCCGTGATGGAGTCCCACATCGGGCTCCCTGCTTGGCAGGAGGCCTGCTTCTCCCTCTCTCAGTCCCTCTGCTTGTGTTCCCTCTCTGGCTGTGTTTCTCTCTGTCAAATAAATAAATAAAAACCTTAAAAAAAAAAAAAAGAAAAGAAAAGAAAGAAAGGAGCACAGGCTTTCTGTAGCCGGGTATAGTGTTGTCCAAACCCAACTTGGAAGCCCCATTTGGAAAGCCACCACTGCCCGTGAAGCAAGAGAACCTTTTATTCCAAGAGGAATAAAAACGTTACTTAGCCAATCTTTTTTTCTACATCCAACTCCCAGAAATACCCAGGAAGGGTTGATGAAATCGGGAGTTCTGGAAGTAGCACTTCCTAAAATAAAACAGGCGCGAATCCAACCGGGTGTGATCTCAAGAGAGCAGCTGGGCGAGAGGTAGATTAGGAGGGCAGGTGACATGGCGATGAGAGGACAGCTGGGGATTTCTGATCCATGGGAAGACTGGTTTTGATAAGGAAAAAGAAAGCTTAGGATGAAGCAACACTGCTCCAAAACCCGGACTGGCCGTAGGGAGGTTTTCTCTGTGCCTTAGCCTACGTTCAGGGATGGTCAAGGATCATATCCTTGATATAACGCCAAGGACAAGATTGGGCATTAAAAGGCTGTCACCAAATTTTTCACGTTTATAAGTTTATAAGCTGAAGGCATCCGATCTCCCTGTGAAGTTGGCATAGCTGTACAGATACCCGAAAGCATCCCTCAGGAGTGTATGAAATTAATCTAGTCCCGTCAATTAGCTTCATAGAATGTAATTATACAATGCACTGAGACATGTAAGTAAAGATGAGGGAGTCTTTGTCTCAGTCTTGAGGGGCCTGGCTTGGCCTTCTCCCTTTCCCTCTAAATCTGTCAGGCAGCAGTAGAAGGGCTTTCTCGGAGAGGGGATGAGTGAAGAGCTGAGAACCCTTCCAGGGTAAGATTCTCCCTGAAACCAGGTCTGCCAGGGCAGGAGAGCAGACACTATATGCATTTGCTCAAGCTGCCATCAAGAAGCATCATAAGCTGGGCGGCTTAAATGAGAACATTTGACTTTTCCCCAATTCTGGAGGCTAGAAGTCCAGCGTCACAGTATGAGTGAGTTTGGTTTTTTCTGAGGCCTCTGTCGCTGGCTTAGAGGTGGCTGCTCTCTCCCTGCATCTTTGTGCAGTCTTCCTCCTGTGTGTGTCTGTGCCCTACTCTCTTCTTATAAGGACACCAGGTGTACAAGACAGTGACTTGATATTTCCGTACATTACTCAGTGCTCATCACGGTAAGTGCGCCCTTCATCCCCTTTATCTATTTCACTCATCGTGCCTCCCCCCACTGCTCCCCGGCAACTACACCCACTTATTCTCTGTATTTGAATCTGTATTTTAGTGGGTCTCTTTTTTTCTTTGTTCATTTGTTTTGTTTTTTAAATTCCGCATATGAGGGAAATCATAGATATTTGTCTTTGATCACCTTATTTTACAGTTCAGGATACATTCATAGATATTTGTCTTTGATCACCTTATTTTACAGTTCAGGATACATTTGCCATAGGCTCTTGGTGGATGCAATCCCAGACGTGTGGAGCGGCCTCCTTGTTGTGCTCGGTTAGGTCTCCGAGCTGTGCTGCTGAAATTTTGTTCTGCGTGAACATATTGAGAGAGAACGAGTGAGTTAAAAAGGAAAGGAAAGGAAAGGAAAGGAAAAGCATAGTTCCCTGATTTACCCTTGTGAGGTAAACAAAGTCAAACAGATTTATTTTCTGTAGGACAGCTCAGCATCTGTGACGGATTCACGTGTATTATAAAGTCTCAAAAGGAGGGTGTAATATATGGTGTTTCCCAGACTTACCTGGCACAAAGCCATTTTGCACAGATCTGTGGAATCTGTGGGTATATCCTGTGGGTATAGGCTTTAGGATGCAGTGGCTTAAAAAAATGACAGGAAACAACCCCCTTTTGTGTCTCTTTTGCCACCAGGGCCATTTGGAACGCTCAGGTCCTGTTCCTTCCCATGTGTTCATTTCAGCTTGTGTCCCTATCGGTCACAGGCCTGAGCTCATGGGGAGCTGATGGCAGGAGTGGATTCCAGAAATCTGCCCGTATCTTGCCATAGCCTGCTTTCTGGGGTCACTGGGGTCTGAGAGGTGTAGTAATTGTAATTATAATTCAGATCCAGTACCTGGGTAGGAATGAAGAGATAAAGGAACTTTATGCTACAGGAACACAAGGAAACATTGAACCACCAGGAAGGAAATCCAGAAAATGGAAAGAGGTTAGTGTTATGAAAGGTACGAAACAGTGTAGCGCCCATCAGATATTTATTGAACAAGTGCTCCCGCTGCAGGCTGCCTGGCAGAGCTCTATGGGGACCAGCTGATGGTTTAGGATATGATGGCCCATCCAGAAGGGAATGTCTCTATTTTCTGCCTCAGTGTCTTCATTTGAGAACCAGAAACAGCAGTGACTTAGAGGGTTGCTGCCCAAAACCAATGTTAATGTCAGAAGCATAAAGACTTGGGCGCCTGGGTGGCTCAGTTGGTTAACTGAGCCTTGGTTCAGGTCATGATCCCCGGGTTCTGGGATCCAGTCCCGCATGTGCTCCCTGCTCAGCGGGGAGTCTGCTTCTCCCTCTACCCTTCCCCCCTCCTTGTTCGGGATCTCTCTCTCAAATAAATAAATATTTTTTTAAAAACAACACCCCCAAAACAAACAAAAAACAAAACCCCCACAAAAGTATAAAGACTTGTGGAGGCAGAGAAATGCAATGTGGAATCAAGTGTTTTTCTTTTTCTTTAAGGAAAAGAGCATAAATGAAATAGTAAAATTTTCAGAACCAAAAATGGAAAGAAATTTATTTTTTAAGGAAACAAAAGGCAAGACTAAAACACAAAAAGCAATGAAACTAGGGAAATAAACAGAGCAACAGTCAAAGGAGCCAAAGTGAAGAGATGAGGGTAGAGGTCAGATACAGACTATAAAACAAGGGTAGAATTAAATACGTGGCAAACGACCCACCGCAAAACATGACTCAGCACTTCCTGTGAAAAGCAGGGCAGCGTGTCTGCGTCTTAGCTATTTTCATATCCCCACGGCTTGTGCAGATCAGACCTTTGGAAGTACTTGTGGGGATAAACGAATGTGATAGACGTGTGACCAGAGGGGCAACCGCAAGCCCCAGCCCCCATCACCGGAGGCTGATCGGAGGAGGCTGGTCTCCGCCTTTCTTCCCTGGTGCTGGCAGTTCATGCTTTTGTTTCTGCCTCCTACTTCCTACACTTTATTTCAGAAAGCACTAAGATCCCTGGTAATATGGCAGTGGGATGTGACAACAGAATAGTGCTACTGATAAGCAGCTGAATTGCTCCTTACTGAGCACTTAATTGTTCTAATGTTGACTTGACTTTGCCCACAAGAAGATTCCTAAAACCCTCATAACATCTAATTATATTTAAATTACCTTTTTATTCTAGAACGGGGCACATGCTTGTGTTTTAAAAATTGAAACAGCACAGAAAAGCTCCTTTCCCCCTTACCTACTCCGTATGGGTAGCTGCTATTAATAGTATATTTCTGTTCCTTCTAGATAGTATCTATCCCCCAAAATATATATAAATGTTCATAACTTTATACAAATGCTATCATTCTAGACATACCCTGTTGTGAGTTGATTTATTTATTAAATATATCTGAGGTGCTGTTCAATGTCAATAACTTTAGAATTTTTTTTTTTCCGTCGTGCCTGGGTGGCTCAGTTGTTAGGCACCTGCCTTCGGCTCAGGTCATGATCCTTGGAGACCCTGGATCCAGCCCTGCATCGGGCTGCCTGCTCGGCAGGAAGTCTGCTTCTCCCTCTCTCACTACCCCTGCTTGTGTTCCCTCTCTAGCTGTGTTTTGCTGTCGGATAGATAAATAAAATCTTCCAAAAAATTAAAAAAAATAAATTATTTTCCATTAATATACCATAATGAACTTTCATGTTATATTCAATCACTCTTCTATTAATGGGCATTTAAATGACTATCCCTCGTATTATTTTTAAAAAATTACTTAAGTAGAAATTTCCTTTAGTCAGTGAATGAACAACTTAGATTGAAAACGAAGGGCACGGGGCGCCTGGGTGGCTCAGTTGGTTAAGCAACTTAAAGTTGGAGGTCTACACAGGCAGTGGGCTTAGGTGTGTGCCCTGAGGAAGGCGGCAGAGCGTGACCTGCATTGTCACCGCATGGTGGGGTGGGCCGCTACCAGCATCCTGTGTGTGGCCAGACGGCAGTGAACTTGAGTCATTTTGTGGCACCCCACCTCTTGTGGGGTTAATTGCTACCCTCTCCCAGATTCATATGTTGAAGCCCTAATCCCTAGTATTTGGAGGTAGGGATCTTTAAAGAGGCAATTAAATTGAACTGAGGCCACTAGGGATGGGACACTAATCTGATATGAAGAGATTATGGGTACCTGGGTGGCTTAGCTGGTTAAGCGTCCACCTCTTGACTTCAGCTCAGGTCATGATCTCAGTGTTGTGGGAGTGGCCCTGAGTCGGGCTCAGCACTCAGCACAGAGTCTGCTTGTTCCTCTCCTTCTGTCCCTCCCCCTACACCTTCTCTCTCTCAAATAAACAAACAAACAAACAAACAAACTCCTAAAAAAAGAAGATACAGACCCACACAAAGGTGAAGACCATGTAGAGACACAGGGAGAAAATGGCCATTTCCACACCAAGGAGAAGAAACCAACCCAACTAACCCCTTGCTCTTGGACTTCTACTTTCTAGAATTGTGAGAAATCTGCTGTTTCAGGCACCCAGCCTGTGGACTTTGTGATGGTAGCCTCCCCAGCAGGTTAATATGCCACCCGAGGTGAAAAGTCCCCAGCCAAAGAGAGTGCCAGGAACTGAGAACAGAGTGAAGGCATGAAGTCAAGCCAGGTCTCCAGTACAAGGAGAAGGCAGTGGGGAGATCCCATGGACCCTCAATGAGCTCATCAAGGGAGCAGAGGCTGGGAGTTTAGGGAGAACCTGACTGCCTCCCATCCTGGCTGGGGACAGGAATGTAGGTAGAAGTAGAGGCCAGGCTCTCCCAGTGCCCACCGCATGATCCCACCCACCCAGCCCCTGCTCTAGACCTAAGACATCCAAGAAAGAGGAGGAGGAGGAGGAGGGAGGGAGGGAAGAACCCTCCTTATCCTGAGTTCCCTGAGACTTAGCTTTGGCTAGTACAACTAGGAGAATGAAGGAGATAAGATTTTAAGATGAGAAATTAGCAGTTCTAAACTGAATTGGATTTTTTTAAACTTAGAAATGCTTGTTTTATTAATGAATATTTAAGATGAAATATATAAATATTAAGAAATTTTGTTTAGAGGGAAAAGATACTACTCCCTGAATTGGATTTAATAACCGAAAGTGACAAGATAACATGAAGTGAGGAAAGGAGGTGAAAACACTGCAGTTGGGATAGCAGTAATTAGGGAAAATTTCAATTAAGTTCATGTTTATATCACCATCAAATTCATACTAATCAAGAAAAACATTTTTTAGTACAGTAAACATCTGTTTACGTACATGACGGTGTACATCTGTGAATATTCTGCTCTGCGTGTTCTTATCCTTGGAAGAACTCGTCGAAAGCAATCTGCATTTATCATTTTGATAGATAAAGCCCCAAACTATACCTCAGCTTAAACTCTTTGTCTTCACACAGCCATCTAGGGGTGCCACTTGCACAAAATTAAGGCTTCACAATTAAAAAAAAAAGTATATATGTCCAACTTTGAGAGATGAAATTTTATTCGAGTTGTTTTCCGCGGGGCTCAGCAGATTGTCGCCTCCAGCTCCAGCCCAGTGGGCCGCCGACTTCCATACCTGAACTTTTATTGGGACATAGCCACACCCCTTCATTTACATATTCACTATGGCCGCCTTTGTGCCCCGACACAGTTGAGTAGTTGCCACAGAGACTGCGTGGCCTGCGAAGCCTAACACTTTTAGTTTCTGGCCCTTGAGAGAAAAGCCTCCCTGCGCCCAGCTCTGGAGAAGTCACACTTCAGTCCTCTCCCTCTACCTCAGCAAATCTAAGTGCTTGAGCAGCAGTTGGAAGAGTATCTCTGTAGGCTCCCATTCATGTTTCTGGGGCCAGAGTCCATGCTCTTGAACGTCTGGGGGGAAGGAAATGAAATTAAGTCGGTGCCCCCACTGCATTGTGCGGTGGGGGGAGAGGAAGCCTTGTGAGCCTATTTCCGTGGACAGAGGGTAGGGCAGGGAGCACCCTCGGCCTCTTCACAGAGGATAAACTCCAGGTGGTGCCAAGCTGGCGAGGGCAGGGTTGTAGGGGCTGGTGCCCGGCATGCCGTCAGTTGGCCATCGCGGAAGCTGTTGCCCCTCACACTCATGACTGGCTTCAATTCTGAAGGCCAACAGTTGTGCACGTCTCCTCCCCGCCCTGTAGAGGAACCTGGGCCTTGCTTAGCCATGCCTGCTCTGGGCTGCTGCTGGTGTCAGGGAGGGGCTGTGTGTTGCTGAGGCAGAGGGTGCAGGAGACTGTACCAGGTGAACTCTACCTCCTCGTGTGAGAGACATTGCCTCTTTGTCATAGCATTTCTGTAAGAGTCAGCCAGCATTTCTTTTTTTTTTTTTAATTTTTTTTTTTAAAGATTTTATTTATTTGACAGAGAGAAACACAGCCAGAGAGGGGACACAAGCAGGGGGAGTGAGAGAGGGAGAAGCAGGCTTCCCGTCGAGCAGGGAGCCCGATGTGAGACTCGATCCCGGGTCTCCGAGATCATGACCTGAGCCGAAGGCAGTGGCTTAACCAACTGAGCCACCCAGGCGTCCCTCAGCCAGCATTTCTAAACTCTGTTTTGAAGAACTTGTTAACCAAAGTTATTTGTCAGTAGAGCATTTTGATCAGGTTCCGACGTGTGGTGAGATACGGTGAGAGACATTTTACCAGAAGAGTGGGCGTCTTCACGTCTAAATAAGGCGTCTATTCAATAGTTATTTCTTCACCTCCACCACATGCTAGGCTCAGTGCTAAGCACCACGTGGACTTTTGTGTCCCTGTGTGGAGGGAGGGACGCGAGTGGGGAGGCGTGCAGGGCAGGGGAGTCAACCACTTAAGAACAGGTGATTGTGAAGATATGAAAAATAGCCAACTTGAAGTGAGCACAGGGTTTATAACCTGACCCAGCTGTCTGGGTTAGGGGTGAGATCAGTGACTGAGATGTCCAAGCTGAGTTGTAGAAGACAAGCAAGATTAGCAGAGCCTAGCAGGGAGGGGGCAAGAGGAGAGGAGGTGCTAGCTTGACATGGGGAAGTGAGGGGCTGAGCAGGAAGGCCTCATGACTCTTTCCTTCAGCTAGTGGGGAACTCTGAAGGGGTTTTAAGAAGGTTAGATTGAGAAGGATTTTCAGTGAATGCTTTGGAGGGTATGGGGAGTAAAAATCAGAAGGAGAAAAAGGGAAACAGGTTCCTACAAGGAAGGAAGGGCCGTAAACATTTACATATTCGTGTAAGTGGCATTGGTGAGAATGGACAAGAGAGGTGAGGCTAATCTAGAGGACTGAATGGCCACCTGACTGCGGAAAAATCATTCAAAAAGAAGGGAAAGTTAAGAATGAGTGCTAGTTTGGAGGTTCGGGTGCTCAGGTAATAGGTAGAAATGTTCCCTGGGGTGTGGAACATGGTAACTAGCTCTTGCTGTATGATAAAGTATCTCGAACTTTAGCAATATAAAACAACAAACATTATCCTCTCACAGTTTCTGTCAGAAACCCAAGAGTTGATCAGCTAGGTGGTTCTGATTTGGGGTCTCTTAGGAAGTGGCTTTCAGGACACCGGCTAGGACTGTGGTCATCCGAAGGCTTGATGGCCCCGTGGAGCTTTTTCCAAGGTGAGTCACTCACATGGCAGTAGGCAAGCCACCTCAGTTCCTTCCCAGATTTGCCCTGGAAGGCTCAGTTCGCCGCCACATGGAGCTGTCCCCAGGGCCGCTTGAGTGTCCTTACAGCATGGCAGCAGGCCCGTCCCAGTGGGTGACCCAAGAAAGCAAAGAGGAAGCCATGCTGCTTTGTAGGACCCTACTCTTAGACGTCACACACTGTCACTGCTGCTTTCTTCTGTTCTTTAGAAGCGGGTTGTTAAACTCAACCCAAACTTTAGGGAAGGGGAATTGGGTTTCACCTTTTGCAAGGAGTGTCAATGAATTTCTGGATATTTTTTAAAACCACCACAGAGAACATAGGATGTACTGGGTCTGTGTAGAGGAGACGCTGAGTACAGTCTTGTGCATGTTGAGTTTGAGATGCCTGTGCGTAAGTCAAGCTGTGGACTACGAAGTCACTTCATAAACAACTATATGCCTGTCCCCAGTGGGAGAACATGCCACTTAATGTAATCTTCTCAACAACACCCAAGTGACTAATACAGTATTAAGGTTTACAAAACACAGGAAGAGACTGTGGAATCTGCCCCACAAGCAAGACGTAGAATTCTCCACGCATCTCTATTCCCAACCAGTGATTTCATTGTTATCCAAAAGGCAGATGGTTGAAATATTATGGCCTCCTTCTATTCCTGCTTAGTGTTCCTCAAATTTTAGTGTCCATGAGATTTACTGTAAAGGATTTTATACAAGAAGGATTTAACCACATATATTATAACTTAGGGAACTGACTCAAGGGTCATTTGGACTACAAGTAATCTTTGCTACCTGCATAGTTTCAGAATCTGACCCTGGGTAAGGAGACTGCATTGTGTCCCACTCCTCTGAGAAGCTAAGAACAGATGGCATGATGTGTGGGTTTCTACAAAATCCCTAGGGAGGGAGGTCTGTGGGCGAGCGCCCAGTGCTTCTCTCCCTTACTTTGTCACCTTCTTTCTCTGTCATCACCCCTTCCTTATCTGCCCTGGCTGGCTGGCTTCTAGGGGCCACAGCGCTTATCTGTTTTAGGGTAAGGAAGCCTGGCTGAGCAGCTCATTGGTGCCAAGAGCCTCACTTTATGGGCTCAAATTCAGTTTCCTGTTGTGGGACCTACGCTCCCATCCTTTCCTTGGGCTCAGCTTGGTTAAGCGGAGTGTGAAGCCCGGGGCAGCCTCTGGCTTGCTTCCCGTGTGAGTAATTTGGTAGCGCCCGAGGGTTCACAGAGGCACAAATACTCTTACCGCAGGTTGTGCAGCCCACTTTATCGGACGAGAATCCTGAAATGGCAGTCCTCCAACTGTTTGGCTTTAAAGGGCTAATTTATGTGCTGCACAAAGGAAGGCAGGCACCTCATGACAAGTTTTGTTTGATTTTTTCTTTCTTTGCTTTATCACCATTTCTAGAGAAAGCAACTTTATCAGTCCAGTAGATCTTACCTGACCAGAAGGAAGCCAAGAGAATTTGAGGAACTTTCTCTGTATGTAATCATTTTCCTGAATACATCAGCATAAGCCTCCTATATTTTTCTAGAGAACGATGAACGCCTTAACCTGCCTCCCTACCTCCTGGGAGCCGTGTTGCTTAGCAGCCCATCTTGTAAGAATGATTATTCTCCAAAAGGGTTGCTGCCTCCTTCTAGGCGTATATATGCCTGTGGGACATTGGGAACAAGGGGAAACATTACCATCTAGAAATGTGGGAGGCAGGGTGCCAAGTCTTAGTTCACTGCTCATTTCCTATTGAAAAGCACCTGCTGTCAGGCAAGGCTAATCCTACAACAACAATTAAATCCTTCTAGATTCAGAAATACTGGAAGGATGGAAAATGTAGAGTGTAGACTTACTTTTGTACCTGGTCTAGGAAGGTGCATTTAATTATGTCCAAGAGTTCTGTATCTGTGGTTCTCCACTAGGCGGCGTCTTTTCCACCATGGTGCTTTAGGAAGAAGCACAAGTACCACAAACACAAAACCAACCAATGTGCATGGGATCCATTTTCAGATTGGAGAATCCATTTCTGTCACCGTACCCCCACTGGTGGTGTTCATGATCCTGAGAGGTGGTAAACAGATTTAATACAAATAGCACTGAATCCCATAAGAGCAGGGTTCTTTTTCTGACTTCCTTGGGTTGAGTTGAACTCAGCTAATTCAGTCCACTTTATTTTCTAAGATCTGAACTCAAAGCTGTCTCTGTTCCTCTAGGATTTCTTTAGCTGCCGTCACAAATTTTGATTCATAGAGCTCTACGGCCACTTGCTTACAAATGGGCTTCTCAATTTCCAAATTGTCTTTTCATGATTGGTTTCTAGATGTACATCTCTGAGTTCAGATGTGATACTTCTGATATTTTTTTAATTATATTTCTATTTTTTAGTAGATTTTATTTATTTATTTGACAGAGAGAGAGAGAGAGATCACAAGCAGGCAGAGAGGCAGGCAGAGAGAGAGGAGGAAGCAGGCTCCTTGCTGAGCAGAGAGCCCGATGCGGGCCTCGATCCCAGAACCCTGAGATCATGACCTGAGCCAAAGACAGAAGCTTTAACCCACTGAGCCACCCAGATGCCCTACTTCCGGTATAGTCCATTTTCACAAGTTTGAAAATATGGTGTAATTTTATCGAGTGAAGATCCACCCATTACATTGTTCAGATGTATGTCTTTATGTATTTTTTCAGATTGATTTGTAAGTTCTTGAGAAGTATATTTAGATTTCCCTCATGAAATTAATTTTTTCTTAAAATTTATATTAATTTTATTTGGGGGCTATGTTGTTGAAAGTATGCAGGCTCTGATTACTACATCTTTTGAAGAGTCATTCTTATTCCTTTTATCATGAAATAATAACTTCTTTACCGCTTAAGAATGCTTTTCTGCCGAAAATCTATCTCTTTGGACAGTAATATTGTGATGCTCCCTTGTTGTGGTTAATATTTTTTCTGACTTTTTAAATGTCACTTTATTGTCAACACTTGTGCATTATTATTTTCGGATGTTCCTTTTTAAAGCAACATGGCTACTCAGGGTAAGTGACACATCTCAGTGCTTTCACACAACAAAGGTTTAAAAATTATTCTTTAGTCATTAGAATCCCTTTCGTACTGTTCCTTTTTGGAGGGGGGTACTTGTATTGCTAATTCTTCTGTCTGCTGAATCTGATGGCAATTCCCTGTGGGTGTTTTTTCCCCTAGTGTAGTTTATGGTTTGGGTTTGGGTTTGGGGTTTTTTTTTTTGTTTTTTGGTTTTTGGTTTTTGTTTTGCTGTGAGCTCATTTTTCCAAGAGTTTTTTCCTTGCTCCTAAGTGAATCTCCAGGGAATCCTAGATTGTGAAAGTAATACTACCAAATGACTTCGCGTTTGATTCTTCTGGAACCCCAGGGCTCTAGGCCTTTGATGGTCCTAGATGAATTTTAATTTGAATCGTTTGACTTGGGTTCCCTACATCATTCAGGTGATATCAATTGAAACAGGATTGTCCTACAAGTAGCATCTCTAATTCTCATAGGTGCTCTTTTCAGGAAGACATGCTTCCAAAGCCAGAGACCAAAGTTTCCTCTCATCCTCTTTTCATGAAGGGGGCAGTTCTTTAAGTTCCACTTATTTCAAAGTTCTAGTCTATGCCTTTCTTCCAGTACTTGGAGGTCACTTCTCCTATAGAGCTCTAACACCTGTGTCCAATCTAAAATCCCATGAGCTACTTTTTCATTAGCTTTCCGGACTAACACTGTTTTTGGTACTTGGATATTTCCTTTGGTTTCTTTCAAGTTTGGAAATATATTAGTTACTTTTTGGGTGCTTTATCTTATACAGCATTTCTTTGTATTTATAATGATTCATGGTATTACACTTTTCCAGACACTTTTTAATTTTTTTTATTTTATTTAAATTTTTATTTTTTTTAGCAATGAGAGAAAGTCTCAGAGTCAGAGCCCAGGTGTTTCTTCCATGAATTTAATCACATTGTTTTATTTTCATTGTTTAATTTATGTGACTATTTTAGGTGATTTTAAGCTTCCATACATACAAGTGATGCAAATATTCCTTTTTCAGTAAATTTACTAAAATATGTCAACCTAAAGAAAAACATTAAGTAAATTAACAGGTACTAGATGGAAAAACCATAAAGATGGTATATAAATACTCAAGCTTATAAAGCCCTTGAAAATATTTGATGACCTTCTCAGCTTTTATTCTCATTTTTGGAAAATGTTCTTTCATGCTTTAGTAACCCAGACAAGATATGTACCATCAGCATGAGCCTAGGCTGAGAATGTGGGAAATGGGTTTCCCAAATCAGGGGAGAGTATAGCCAGATATTGCTTTCAAAACAAATAATAGAGGCCAGCTGTTCTAGTCAGAATGGCTGGATTAGGATGTGGTGACAGAGAAATTCAAACCTTAGGGGCAAAACGCAATAAAAATTCCTCTCTTCTTTGCACATTCAGTGAGCTTCAGGTAGGGCCCTTTGCTCCTCGGAGGCACTGGGCCGCAGCCGGACGGATCTCGAGCTCCACCATCCAGACGGGGAGCAGCCCTCAGCCCCCACACCCTTGCTCGGACCTAATTCTTCGGCGCTACACCTGCCACTGCCACTCTCACTCCATGTGTCAGAGCAAAGCACCTGACCTCCCTAATCTCCAAGGAGAGCGGGAAAGTGCAATCCTACCAGGTGCCCAGAAGGCCAGGAGCCAGAAATACTTGGTGAAGAGCAGTAAGGATCATAAAGCCGACCAGCAAACAAACAGTTTGGATCCATCCTCTAGATGGAGACATGGAGCTGAGGATCTTTTTGGGAGGCCAGCCATAAAGAGTGGGATCTGTACTTTACAATTCCCTCTGCCTCTTTGGTAGCTCCGTTCTGTATATAGAAAACTCCAAATTAAATAGTGACTATGGATGGAAAAGGTAAAATATTTATCTTCACTCTGGACTGATTTGTTACCTAATAGGTCCTGAGAGGCTTACATTATTGATCTTAAAACTCCATTTTGCTCAATTGCCAACAACTGGTTGGCTGTGTCATTTCTCTAAATATTTACGGACCCAACGCGTGAATGTGGTTGAAGTATTTACAGTGAAAACGACTTGCGTTTCTTTCAGGCTTGCCTCTAGGCTATTTCGGTTCAGCTTTTCTTCTCTGTCCCTGTGGGTTTCCTAAAACATCCTTATGGCCTTCTGGAATATCCGTGGTTTGTGAGAGTCCCTCTTTCTGGCCACCCCCGAGCACAACCTTCAGCTTTCCCTTCCCCCATGCATACCAACACTGGCTTTCCAGGGCCTCTTAACAGGGTCTCTGCTCTCTGTTGCAAAAAAGTAGTGAGAGAAAAAGGCTCTACTCACTGACGTCAGTGAGTGCAAGGGTACTTACTAGGCTCAATGGAGATTTATGCCATACTGAAATTTTCTCTTACCTAGGTTAATACCCAGCTTGTAGTAACCTTCATTATGCTTTGTCCAACCCTGATACGGCCTTCAGTTAAATCCCTAATCCTGATACTGTGTCTAAAATGAGGGAATGTAATATCTTAAACTTAGTCAATGCTTTGTAATTTATGGAGCACTCACATGTATTATATGTATTCTCCACAGTCACTGTGATAATAGGTATTTAATATCTCCGTTTAAAATCACAAAGGTGGTTGGATAAGTTTCTCAGGGTTAATCAGTTTCTCAGTACTAACAGAATTATAACCCAGAACTATAACCGCATAGCTGGGACTCATTCAATTATTTCATGACGTTGCCCATAACTGACAAAGAGTAACAAAACCTACGAATCTTTTTTTTTTAATTGAAGTATAGTTGACACACAATGTTACATTAGTTTCAAGTGCAGGGCATAGTGATCCCATGTTCGGCCCACGTGCACCTGCCTTCTGTCGCCGTATAATGCCGCTACAGTACCACGGCATGCCCTATGCTGTGCCGTTCATCCCCGTGACATATTCTTTCTGAGGCTGGAAGACTGAGTCTCCCGCTCCCCTTCACCCATTTTTGCCCATCCCCCAACCCCCTCCCCTCTGGCAACCACCACTTTGTTCTCCATATTTGTGGGTCTGTTTCTGTTTTTTGTTTCTTTTGTTTGGTTTGCTTTGTTTTTAAGAGTCCATGTACAGGGCGCCCAAGTGGCTCAGTTGGTTAAGCGACTGCTTTTGGCTCAGGTCATGACCCTGGAGACCCGGGATCGAGCCCCACATCGGGCTTCTTGCTCAGCGGGAAGCCTGCTTCTCCCTCTCTCACTTCCCTTGCTTGTGTTCCGTCTCTCGCTGTGTTTCTCTCTGTCAAATAAATAAATAAAATCTTAAAAAAAAAAAAAAAAGAGTCCATGTGCTAGTGAAATCCTATGGTATTCGTCTTCCATGGACCGATTTCACTTAGCATAATACCCTCCATGTCCATCCAGCTTGTCGCACATAAAACCTACAAATCTGAGGCAGATCCTACCCATTTATTTTAAAGCTCTCATATTTATTTTTGAGCTGAGGCTAGCACCCTTCTGTGCTCTGTGAAGTAGGTACAGCTAAGATGTCTTGTGTTTTTTAGTGTTGACTCATAGAGGACTAGAGGAGATAATGTACATGCGCGGTTAAATGATTTCCAGCTTGTTATTCACCTCAACACATGTTTATTGGGTATTGACCTCTCCCTGGTGCTGGAGACATATGAATAAAGACAGACGTGGTCTTCATGTCCTCATGAAGCTTCAAGGCTAATACGACAGGAGTAGATGGCCAGAAGGACTACAGTAAGAATGGAAAACTTTGGTTTCCTTCTAGTGTTATTTCTAGGCATCATATATTCTCCCTCTTTTATTGATGTGGAAACTGAGGCACAGAAAGATTAGATAACTGGCCATATGACACACAGCGAGTGATAGAACTAAGACTGGAGCCCACCTGTTCTTAAATAGCGGTCACTGTGGGCTGTATGTCAAGGAGAATACATGCAGATTACTCACATGACAAGGAATCATTGTAAGAAAATCTGAAAAGCTGCAGCATCATGGAAAACATCCCTCTGGGTCCCAGGACTTTCAAACCTGGGGCCTAGCCGAGGTCTCCTCTTTATTCACCACCCCATCTCTGGTTCGCTGCCACCAGTATGGCGACTCTCACACAGCTGATTTTATGCCGGCTCATGCCTTCCTGTCTTTGACTAACATACCAACCTCTGGCTCGCTGCCTTTCTGCTGGGGTGCAGGATTCATTTTAGAGAACACCCCAGCAGGTGTGTAGAGGTTGTGTTTTTGAAGGACTCTTTGGGGTTGATGGGTAACCACACAGGCATTCACTGCTCTCGGGGAGTAGCACTGAGTGATGGGCGATAGTCACCAGTTGAACCCCATCATCCCATCTCCACACGAATGAGGCTCATCTCTTCTGTTCCTCTGTATGCATAGCACAGAGTCGGGATTCACTACCTATTTGTTGAATAGATGAAGCACTACGTCTCATTAGAGACAAATAATTTTTTTTCACTGTAGTGCTTTGCTGACAGTAAGGGCTTTTTGACTTGGATCCTGGGGATTAATTACCTAGATAAGCAAATTCCAAATTTGGTAGACCCAGATTCAAGTGAAGAAAAGTGTCAATAATAGGGAGGGCGAGTTTAAATTTAGAACACTAACACAAAGGTTTATCATCCTTAAATTTAGATTAGTGCCTATATCACAAGGACGCACCCTAGATGAAAAATATGTTCTCGTGATAAATGGGGATGTACTGAACAGGGAACAGGAGGTAAAAATAGGTCAAAGGGACTTCACCGTGATCAGTGGTCAGCTTCCTATGAGAACTTATACATTTGTCACAATTTTCTCCAGTATTTTCCTGTGTCCCCAGACTTGGCTTGCCAGTCCTGGGCTCAGTACTGTTTAGAAAGACGAGATGTGGGGTGCCTGGGTGGCTCAGTTGGTTAAGCGACTGTCTTTGGCTCAGGTCATGATCCCCGAGACCCGGGATCGAGCCCCACATCGGGCTCCCTGCTTGGCGGGAAGCCTGCTTCTCCCTCTATCACTCCCCCTGCTTGTGTTCTCTCTCTGGCTGTGTTTCTCTCTGTCAAATAAATAAAATCTTTAAAAAAAAAGAAGATGAGATGTTATCTCCCGACCAGAACTGTCTTCACCAATGTATAATTCACAACAAATCGCTAAATATTCAAAAAAGGGGTAGGAAATAACCTTCTCAGGAACATTAGGCACTTTGCATTTATTGCTTAATTTTTCAGCAACTCAACGAGGTGGATGGTATATCTCTGTTTTACTGATAAAGAGAGACCAGCAGAGTCTGGTTTCCTCTGCTGATAACAATTTAATTTGCTCAGATTTACATAGAGAAAGAGATATGTACAAAGTCAGGGCTGTCTTACTCCAAAGCATGTGTTGCCTCTCTTGTTGAAAAAGTTGTTAAACGCCCACCGTAAGTATATTCTGTTAGTTATTTGCTTTTCCTGTTTCTGATTCTTCCCTTGGTATGTGCTCACTTGTGTGAACTAGTAGGAAGAATGACTTGCTGTGTATACAGAGTAAAATGTGTACCTATTTTATTCACAGTAACTGTAGGAAGTCTTTATTCTAAATGGGACCACTTACAGTGGTTTCAGTATACATACTTGGGTATATTCCAAGCAAGTTGAAGATGTTATCCTGGAATCTCTGAGTTGCCTTTTCAGAGAAAATTAAATCCCACACAATTTTTTACACACTGTGTTTTGCTTTTTTTTTCTTTTTTTTTTTCTCCAGACTACCGTCAGAGGATGTAGGCATGGACATCCCCTTTGAGGACGGAATGCTGAGCCCCAACACTACGGACATGAGGCCTGGTGAGAGGAGCATTGGTTCATTTCCTTCAGCACTAGCCTGTATCCAGACCTTGTCATTATTCAGTGAGAGAACCATTTCTCATGCATCCAACTTGTGATTTCTGTGATAAAAGTGAAAAGAAAAAAATAATATGTGTGAGGAGGGTGTTAGGCTGGATTTGGTTAATTTGCAAATTGAGTTGAACACTGATGCTCACTAGCGTGGGCCGCCTTCAACCTCCTGGGCCACCACGTAACCACTGGTGTGTTGTAAGTGGCTCTCGTCTTACCGGAATACCAAATTCTAACTAACATCGAAGGTTCCCCAGATGTGCACTTCAGTATAAGAATGTGTAAAATGAAAAACGTGATGTCAAGAAGGCTCAGCATCCTGATTTTTCAAACAAACAAACAAAACCCCTACCTGCCATGGGTCTCCAGCCCAAGGCACATACAAGAAGAATTTTAAATTTCCAGTCTCATGTTACACTAACTTTGTACTAAAGTCACTCTTGGGCAGTCTACCAGCTTCAGGATCCTGGCAAGATCCTGAACCCTGATGTTATCAGCCAACACTAGAATGGAGCAGGAAAAAACAAATCAATTCTATATTTATTTTTCGGTCCAAGTATTTGAAGTGTGTGTTTTTCAAGATGTTATTCATGTGACATAATTATTTTTAAATGTTCTCTGGTCAAATAAGCCTGTAGCTACTGTATAGCCACACTACTCTTAAAGATTCACAATGCACTTGTGAATGATACAGGTATCAAGGCTGTGTTTGTTCACTACATGTGGTTATTTAAATTAATTGAAATTTAAAATAAGCTTGTGAAGTTCAGTTCTTAAAGGCTCAACAGCAATATAGAATATTTCTATCATCACAAAAACCTCTTTTGGACAGCACTGCTCTGAGAATTCCTGTAACTTAGAAACCCAATGTTTTTCAAACTTATTGGTCAATAGAAACTTTTTTTCAAGTATAATACATAAAAACATTACACAGAACAGTCTGAGTGATGTTCTATGCAGAGAAAAATTTTAATGACAAAGAAACAGAATCACTTTCCTTAGGACAAGAGTTATAATTCCAGAATTGAGAGGTATACCAGATGGCCTTTCAAAAATTTTGTGATAGGGAATCCTAAAATTTCTGTGTTTAGGCTAACTCTCCATCATTGTTGAGTTGGGAGTGACTTGGTTAAAAATGACATCTCCAGCTCTATTTCCATTAACTGAAAGTCACAGTAGGAGCAAGATGCCTATTACATTGAGACGGTGGGTCTTAACCTATGAAGACTATCACAATACAGGAACCATTGTTAAGAAATGTTAGCATAAAAGGTAGTGACTACTTGAGCAAATAATGTAATTTGAGAAGATGCCTCAGTTTTATTTAAAGAGAAAATACAATAGAATGCCAGTCAAAAAAGATCACTACAGATCATACATAGAGTTGTTAGGACCTTCAGAAAAGCATTTTGGGAGTGCCCGGGAACATAATAGGTAAATTTCTGATCCTTCATTCCATAGGAGTAAAGTTTATAAGAACCATTATGAGTTCTATGTACACTTAGCTGTTTTTCTTATGCGTCATAAAAATTCAATTCATTGTTATATCAGTGTCAGGTTCTGAAACCTGAACAGAGCAGGTCTGAAAACTGGTTTTCTGCTCCTTTAGCAATGGTTCCCAGTTTTTATTTCTATGTCGTCCAGGCTGGTGTGGTTGGGATGAGCCAGTACTGAGGCTTACTGGTCAAGAGGGGGATCCAGATTCCATGTGAGTCTTTTAGCAGCTGTGCCTTGGCTTAGGGGCCTTAAAAATGTTTTTCACGGGGGCTCACACCCACTGCTGGCAGCTGTGAATATGGTCTAGTACTTGATGTTCGTATTTTTTTTTTCTTCTTTAGAACCTCCTAATTCTCTGGATCTTAATGATGATGCTCATCCTCGGAGAATCAAACTCACAGCCCCAAATATCAATCTTTCTCTGGACCAAAGCGAAGGGTCTATTCTCTCTGATGATAACCTAGACAGTCCAGATGAAATTGATATCAACGTGGATGAACTCGATACCCCTGACGAAGCAGATTCTTTTGAGTACACTGGGCACGGTAAGTTGCCAAGTTGTCAAGGCCAAAGTTATGTGAAAAGTGAAAGATTATCTAAGTGGCCCTGGGAACAGACCTCCCATTTTGTTGCTGGTGACTCCTTTCTGTGATTTCTAGACGCTTTTGTTTGTATCTGAGGTCACAGGTGGCTGTGATCGACAGTATGGAGTATAATGGAACAGGTGTGGTTCACGGAGGTCATGCTCAGCTACTGCTCCTTTGTTAAATACTTACTCTCAGTGGGCCTTGTGCTAGGCCCCGGAGGCTTTGGGGAAGCTATTACATGCTATATTGTAAGAAAATTGGGGCTGGGTTTGCAGAGAAAGAGAGTTGAATCTGGAAGGTAAAATTGGAGCAGAGAGATTAGACCTTACTAATTTCTCTGTACAAGCTCCCCCCGTCTAGAATGTCTTCTTGAAGATCATTCATGGCTGGTTTCTTCTCTTTGTTCAGATCTTAATCAGATGTCACCTTCTCAGAGAGGCCTTCCCTGACCTTTGTCACCAAAAGAGCTCCTCACCTCCCAACCTAGTCACTTTCTACCCCTCGACTTATTTTCCATGTGTCATGGAAATCCTAGCATTTAACTATTTGGTTTATGGTTTTTGTCTTTCCCTTCCCACTAGAATATCTGCTTTGTGAGGGCAGGGACTTTATTATGTTTATTGCTGTGTCTCCAGTAAAATAGGAAGGAAAGTGGGATGGCCTTGGGGTAAAGAATAAAAAGGAAGAAAATTAAGAGTTGCTTGATGAAACACCGACATTCCTGATAGAAATATCAGTCTCATTTTAGTTCTTTATCTTGCTCAGTAAAATGGGTTAAGAAATTGTATCCTAATGCAAAGCATTTGCTTTAAAAAATGGCATTCCATAGTTTCTCCTTTACAGGGTGGTAGTCTCTTACTTCATAATATTTGAAATTCAAAGCTGGATTTGGACACAGCTATTACTTTTAAACAGTAGGAAAATTACTTTGGTTAAACAACAAATGCCACAATGAGATGATGCCCTACCACTTACCCAGTGTCATTCCTAGGAGAACATAATTAGGAAATTCATCAAATTCACTCATTAAATCAACCCATGACCATTGAGCCACCAGGATTACCACCGTGACCAGCACGGATTCAGACCCTGCCTTTACAGAGGACAAGCCTTACTCTCCTCAAGTCAAAAGAACTGGAAATGGCTAAGCTACCTGTGTGACAGTTTCTTCTATTGAAGTAGAGATTTTATATTGCACTGTGGCTGTGTCTTCAAATCTCTGCAGTCATCTGGGTGTGTGACCCTGTAAGTGGAAATACACAAAAGAGGAGGTGAAAGGTCTTGAATTCATATTCTTTCCTCCCATGCCCAAGACCCTTGCCCAGCTACTCCACCCACCCCCCCACCCCCGCGGCCCCCAGCAGCCTTAGCTATTGAACTGCTAGTATCTTCCCAAGTGAAAGAATCCTGCCTTGCCTCCCAGCCCCTCCAAGACAGCTGTGGCCCGAGCTGGCCCCGCCCCCTCTCCCCCTGCACTTCCCTATGGCCCTGGAGAGAGCGGTGTCACACCACATCTGAACCTTTTATGTTTATAAATAGCAAAACTGCCAAGCAAAGCGCCGTGGCTGAACGAACTGGTAATTAAAGCTGTCCCCGGCTGACAGAGTTCCTTTTATTTCGTCGACACAGTTTTGTCGAAAGAACCAGTTTCACAACCACAAATGTAAGATGTATCATCAGACGCCATTGTAAACCAACAAAAACATGAAGCATGGAAAACACGAAGGGCATCTGAGTAGCTTTATTTTATAAACAGGCAGCAATAGATTACAGGCAGCAGAAGAGAAGTGAATATGTTTTAGTCCCAAAGTATGAAAACAGTGCTTGAAAGCGGCATGATTGTGAGTTTCTCGTGTGAATATTTGGAACCAAGTGTGCATGTTCTAAACAACATTGGAGTTTTGGAGGTACAGTGTTTCAAAATGTTTGGTCAGTGATTTCTTTAATGAACCCTTTTGGAGTGCTTACTATGTATCAGGATTTGTGCTTTATAATAGTAAGTATTTTAATCCTCAGTCCATAAATGCCCTTTTAGCCAGCCGTTTTTTGTGACTTCAAGGTTCTTCCTTTACCAAGCACTTGAGGAACTTTCATGCATTTTGTCTGTTTGATCCTGTAGCTGATGACCGGTGTTTCTGGCAGATTATTTGCTCACAATGTGGTTTTGTTTATGAAACATTTTTGAATCTCACTCTCAAAAGACATTGGATTGGTCTCCATTTCAAGCAATTTTCTTTAATAGTCATGTCCAGATAGTTGGAAAATATCAAAGTACCAATATAATTAAATCTTGACTTCTTCTGGTACTTCAGTGTCAAAGACACCAAAGGCATGCAGACTTAGGAGGGCAATCTTTCAAATTAAGGGAGATCTGAGTCTTTTTATTTAAAAAATGCCTTATTTAATGCTAATCCTAGAAACTTAAAATATTCAAAGGTGAGAAGAATGATGACCTATTTCTGTTTTCCAACCCCACCTCAATTATTTTTTAGCATAACTCAGATCTCAGCAAAAGCATTTCATAGGGGAAACGGAAAAATGATAAGGAATTCTAGCCTGAGTATTTCTGATAAGGATGTTGTAAGAGACACTCATGTGCTTTTGTATTTTTTCCCTCCTAGTCTCCTAAGTGATGGTTAGTGACTTCATTTAAGCTACCTTTTCTTTTTTCTTTTTCTTTTTTTTTTTTTTTTTAAGATTTATTTACTTACTTGAGAGAGAGCATGTGAGAGCTTGTGGAGGGGCATGGAGGCAGCAGCAGAAGCAGTTTGGGAGAGAGAAAGTAAGTAGGTTTCACACCCCGCACTGAGCCCAACTCAGGGCTCAATCTCACAACCCTAAGATCATAACGTGAGCCAAAGTCAAGCCTTGGATGCTTAACTGACTGAGCTACTCAGGCACCCCTAATAAAAGACAGTTTACAGGGCAAATAAGATGCTTCACCATTTTTTCCAATCAATCAGTCACTTCATTTAACTCCCCACCTACCATTACCGGGTCACCCTGCCCCCACAGCCTGCAGGTAACCGGCTTAGAAAACCAATTCGATGTTTTAACTACAGATAAACTACCCCTAAGTAAATAAGCGTTCTTCTTATTTTGTTTCACCCACAAGCAACCTTAGGCCGTAGGGTGTGGTCTGCAAGGAGGATTCTTCTTTGTGCTGGTGAATGCTGAGCTTTACCATCGAATTGCTCTTTGTCAGCAAAACGACTTTAAAAACCCCTTCACTGCACACAGGCTGCCTTTCCTCTAACAAGATAAAGGTCAGACAGTGTCTGCTAAGATTATTCACATTATTGGTGTCTGATTACTACGGAAAGAGCGAGTCACCTTTCCCAGACACAGGGCCCTGCTGGAGGCTCTGGCTGGCCCCACCTCTAGTCCATATTGCACACCAGTGATGGGTTCCCCACCGAGGTCCGTACAGCACAGGACATTTGGGAGCATGTGTACTAAATCATCCCCCAAAAGATAAAGGAAAATGTTCAAGTCAGCTCTTCCCCCGGGCTTAATTGACTTCAAAGCTCATTATTAAAGAAAGAAGACAAAGAAAATCAAGCATTTCTCAGGCAAGAGGGCATCAGATCAAAAGTTAAATTTGGAGGCCCTGGGGAGAGAGAGTTAAATGAGTCGTGACATTTTTGAAAAGATAAAATGATGGGGCGCCTGGGTGGCTCAGTTAGTTAAGTGACTGCCTTCTGCTCAGGTCATGATCCTGGAGTCCGGAGATCGAGCCCCGCGTCTGGCTCCCTGCTCGGCGGGAAGCCTGCTTCTCTCTCTTCCACTCCCCCTGCTTGTGTTCTCTCTCTGGCTGTGTCTCTCTCTATCAAATAAATAAGTAAAATCTTTTTAAAAAAAGAGAGAGAGAGAAAAGAAAATGATTGTCGTGCACTGGAGGGGATTGGGAGGGGTTTAGAGTAAAGCAGAAGGATTATGAAGATCAGGAGGATATTGCTGATTCAAAGGAGTAAAGAAAGGCATCTTTATTTCTTCCTAGCTTATACTGTGGACTTTTAGAAATGAGCACGTAGAGAATTTACTGTACCCCTGGCTCTTCAATAATTTCTTTTACCCAATCAGAAGAGGTGGGGAAAGGAGAAGGAACCCCAGCTGCACCTTGCCAGCTCTCCCTCTCTGAAACAATAGGGACAACATTTTATAAAAAGGCCCACACTTTTATACCAAAATGAGTAATAATGCTTTAAAAAAATAAGCTGTAGGAAAATGCTAGTGTACATACATATTTTTAGGTAGACGTACCCTTTCTTGCTATGGTACAATGACCAAAAAAACATAAAGACAGGGGCACCTGGGTGGCACGGTCGGCTGGACGTCTGACTCTTGGTTTTGGCTGGGGTTGTATTCTTGGGGTTGTGGGATCGAGCCCCTGTCCGGCTCTGAGCTCAGCGTGGAGCCTGGGGGATTCTCTCTCCCTCTCCCTCTGCCCCACCTGCTTGTACTCTCTCTCTAAAATAAATAAATGAGTTTTTTTAAAAACCCATAAAGACAAAAATTAACAGATGCAGCTAAATAAAAATGTTAAATTTCTATTTGATAAAAATGTCCATTTAAAAGCTAAGTAAGCACAGGGGCACCGGGCTGGCTCAGTTCGTGGAGCGTGCAACTCTTGATCTCAGTTGTGTTTGAGCCCCACATTGGGTGTAGAGACTACATAAAAATAAAATCTTTAAAAATAAAGAATAAAAGCTAAACACAAAGTAGGAGAACAATTACAGTGTATGACAAAGCTCTGTATAAAGAACTCAACAAATCAGTAAGGAGCACAGTAGGCAGAGGACCTTACAGGTGCCTCACTGTCAGTAAAAAAAATATAAATAGCCAATAAACACTTACACATTTTCATCTTCTTTAATAATTAAAGGAATACCAATGAAAAGAACAAAGAGATAAGTTTCACTCTAAATTGTCCAGGGTTAGAAACTTTGCTGTCCCCTAGAGTCTTAGGTAGTATGAAGACACAGTTACCCATATATTTTGGTGTAACACATTCAAGGGCAAAAATACCCATGAAAACCTTAGGTCCTTAGAGCCTTGGGGCCAGCATCCCACTGCTCCAAAGTTAACCTATAGCAGCATACACACAGATTAGACAAGATACCTGCACAAAGATACTTACTGAAGGATATTCTTTACAAGAACAACAACAAAAAAGAATAAAACTATATTTCCATCACTATGAGATTGATAAAATAAAAAACATCAGTAAAATGGATACTCTAGGGCTCCTTTTTAAAATAAGATGGGTTTGGGACACCAGGTTGGCTCAGTCGGAGAAGCCTATGATTCTTGATCTCAGGGTTGTGGGTTCGAGCCCCACACTGGGGATAGAGAGTACCATAAATAAACAAACTCAAAAAAAATGAAAGGGCTTATATCCACTGAGATGAAAAGAAACCTACGCTATATTTTTAGGTAGAAGTACATTATAGGGGCGCCTGGGTGGCTCAGTTGGTTAAGCGACTGCCTTTGGCTCAGGTCATGATCCCAGAGACCCAGGATCGAGCCCCGCATCAGGCTACCTGCTCGGTGGGAAGCCTGCTTCTCCCTCTCTCACTCCCCCTGCTTGTGTTCCCTCTCTAGCTGTGTTTCTGTCAAATTAAAAAAAAAAAAATCCTTAAAAAATAAAAAAGAAGTACATTATAGAAGAATATGTATAAAATATGCAGCACCTGCATGGCTCAGTCAGTTAAGCGTCTGCCTTCAGTCAGTTCATGTTCCCAGGGTCCTGGGGTCAAGCCCTGCGTGAGGCTCCCTGCCCAAGGGGAAGGCTGTTTCTCCCTCTCCCCCTGCCCCTCCCCATGCTCCCGCTCTCTCTGGTACACACACTCTCTCTCTCTCTCAAATAAATAAATAAAATCTTTTTTTAAAAAAAGCAGAACAGGGACATCTGGGTGGCTCAGTTGGTTAAGCATCTTGATCTCAGCTACGGTCTTGATCTCAGGGTCATGAGTTTGAGACCCACATTGGGCTCCGTGCTGGTGTGGAGCTACTTAAAAGAAAAAAAGAACATGCAGAATATATAGAATAATCATACTTTGGGGGGCAAAGTATGTGTGTGTGCATGAATATAATAAAAAGAATACACAGCAAACAATAACGAGTCAGAGCGACCCTGGGGATTTTTGCAGTTTGGGGGGACAATGTGTGCATTGTTTGAACTTTAAGTAACATTTTATTTTTGTAACCAGAAAAAAAGAATACGGTATCAAATTTTTAAAAATAAGATCGCCTCAGTAAAAGCATGCAGAAAACCAAACAGTCACCCCACATAGATCACCTGGGTCAAGCTGGGACAGGCCAGAGAATCCCAAATAAGGATAAAGAGGGGCTAGTGGATGGTAAGTTCGTTGCAAGGCAAAACATGTAGGATAAGAACACTGAAGCAAGCCCACATCAGAGCCCAGAGTCCTGAGGGCACAGAGACCAGATGGAAAACAGGGTCCCAGGAAGGGAGCGAAGATAAACATCTAGGGGCCCTCAGCCAAGAGGAAGGGAGAAGCAGGAAGGGATTCCAGACTGGGAGTCCGATGCAGATGGATGGATTTGCGCCAGTGACGCAGAGCTTGGTCTGAAGCCCAAAGTTGCTGCTTTCTGTCCCTAGTAAGATGCAGGGCGCTGGGCGGAATGCGGCGCGAGGCAGGCTGTGTAGGTGGCGGGGGCTTTTGCTGTTGGCAAGGCTAGGATTGCTTCCCAGCTGGATTTCAGTTTGCTATTCTAAGTTGTAGGTAATTAGACACGTTTGAATGTGTCTTGAGGAGTCTTCCAGAACGTAATGGCTTTGTTGTGGTCCCCTTACCAATTACCTATATTTTCAGCTTGTCCAAGCTTTCCTTTATTTACCCGTTCACCTCAATTTTCACTGAGTGCTCTGTGCAGGTTTCCAAGCTAAGTATGGAGTAGGGTGGAGATGAGGAATAGAGTTGGTTCTGGCACGGTTTCCAAGGAACTCCCAGCCTGATGGGAAAATAAAGAGAGTGAGGCAATCACACATTTAGGGTAAAGTCAGTGTTGGCGTGGGCATGTCTACCACAGCACCTGTAATACCCACTAGAAGGGCTACTATGCATGACACACGGTAGATATCTAATGAAGTATTACCATTCTTATTATCAAAGTGCCATAAAATCAATATAAGTAAAGTGCAATATAAATCAAAGGTCTTTTCCCATGAATGGAAAAATAAGAATGAAAATATCTCACAGAATTATTGTGAAAATTAAAAATAATCTTTTCCTTACAACATAAAAACATACAAACATACAAAGAATAACCACTACTAAACTCTACGAGTAGTTGAAGTAAACATGAAAACAATTGCTGCTTATTCTTAAAAAATAAAACAAAACAAAAAAACACCATTATCACTTTTTTTTTTGGCAGGGGGATATATAAGAGTGGGTAGTAAATGTTTCTCCAAAGAATGTTCAGTGGACTTTTTTTTTTTTTTAAGATTTTATTTATTTGACAGAGAGAAACACAGCCAGAGAGGGAACACAATCAGGGGGAGTGAGAGAGGGAGAAGCAGGCTTCCCACCGAGGAGGGAGCCTGATGTGGGACTCGATCTCCGGGATCATGACCTGAGCTGAAGGCAGTCGCTTAACCAACTGAGCCACCCAGGCGCCCCTTCAGTGGACTTTTTTATTGCCACGTGCACCCACAAATAAGAGCATTATGAATTTTTGGCCTTAGAGCATTTCTGGTCTGCAAAGTTGTTTGTTTCCTGCTTAATATAAAATCTTTCTGTAGCATATTTTAAAAACTCCATTGGAAGGAATACCATAGTTCTGCTCAGATTTGCTCCCAATAGGGAAGGGGGCCCAATTCCTTTGGGACAAGCACCTGCTTGTTCAGCCCGTGGGTTGGGTGGGCGGCTTGAGCCTATCCGTCCCCTGATCCAGTGCCCGAACCAGCAAGGAGCGATTATCATCCACACACTGGGATCGAAACCAAGCCACTGCTTCTGCCTCTCACACTCTTGAGTTTTAGAGTTGGGGGGGGTGGGCTGGTGGTATCATCACAACACTAACCACTTAGCTTATATCAGGATATGTGGCCCAAGGAAAACAAAATTATCTGGGCCCGATGAATTGCCTTTTACCCCATGAGGAAGGTCCCCAGTCTTCAACCTGCATAATCAAGGATGAATTGGTACCACCTATACTCCCTTGGTCCCCTGATGCAGGCCAGCTCTGACCCTGCACCTAGGCCCACCCTCAGCTTGGCCTTAGCCAGACTTGGTGGTTCCATCCATCAATAAATAAGACTCCCCTGAACATCCTTTACGTGGTCACAGTGGTTCTCAGCTCTGTAAGAATCATGCCGAACAGGGAATGCCCTCGGGTTGGTTCTGCCAGGAGACCGCTCGTTGAACTGCCTCCGCTGTGGAGTCTTGCTCTTCAGCCCTCCTCTCTGCTCGCTTCCAGAGGGTTCCACGTCTAACAAAGATTCTGGCCAAGAGTCGGAGTCCATTCCAGAGTACACAGCGGAAGAAGAACGAGAAGATAACCGGCTGTGGAGGACGGTGGTGATCGGAGAGCGGGAGCAGCGGATCGACATGAAGGTCATCGAGCCCTACAGGAGAGTCATCGCTCACGGAGGTAGTCAAGCTCTTTGTGGATCGGGGAGGTGGGGATCCGGGCAGCCATATTTTTTTTTTTTTTTTTTTTTAAAGATTTTATTTATTTATTTGACAGAGAGAAACACAGCGAGAGAGGGAACACAAGCAGGGGGAGTGAGAGAGGGAGAAGCAGGCTTCCCGCCGAGCAGGCAGCCCGATGTGGGACTCGATCCCAGGTCTCCAGGATCATGACCTGAGCTGAAGGCAGTCGCTTAACCAACTGAGCCACCCAGGCGCCCCACAGCCATATTTTTTTTAATTAGAAAATGAAACTAGGGTTCTCTGCCTCATGACATCCACAAAACGCTTTTCAGCAGTCCATATTCAGGGGACTGTAGACTAAGGACATTACTTCAGTCTCACCTCTAGAAACATTGCAAAGCCTGTGTGAAAAATAGCTTTCCCGTGTAAAAACCGCTTTTCACACCACATATCTGACAGTTATAATCTTCTGGGAAAATTTCTTGAAAACTGTAGTTGTCCAATTTAGGGACATCTCTTTGGAATTCCTGTGGGTCCGTTGTAGCATGTTTGTTATTGAAGTATAGTTAACATACAATGTTATATTAGTTTCAAGTGGACGACATCGTGATTCGACACTTATAGATACATTATGAAATGCTCAACAAATTTCAAGTCATAAAATAAGTCAGTGGCAGGGATGAATAGTACAGCAAAGGGAACATAGGCAATAATATTGTCACAATTTCGTATGGTGACGGACGGTGACTACACTCGCCGTTGTAGGGTTTACCTGAACAGCCCCTGAGTGTCTCCTACCACGGCCTGTAGTAAGGCTCCTATCCCACAGGGGCTTCTCATAACAGATTGGTCTTTGGAATCTTCTTAGGAGCTTTCAGAAATCTCTTCAGACTCAGCCTGGTCGTTTCCTTCCCCCTACCTGCGGTTGGCTTTTCCGTTGATTCCATTACACCCAGGCCCGACAGCGGGCATTTCTGATGAAAGCCTCCACCTGCGCAGGGAGGGGCAAGGGAGAGAAAAAAAAAACAAAAAGCTTGTGTTCCCTATTTCCAGTGCTTTTCAGGAGCTCCAGGAACCTTGATTAATTTTGGGATCACAAAAAGATGAGCACAAGCAACACATCCAGTGCCATCAGCTTCAGAAAATGTGTTTTTTTTTGTTTTTTTGGTTTTTTTTTTTTGCTTTTCTGCTGCATGCGCTGCTTTCCTGCAGGCCTGGGGCACCACCCTAAACACTCAGCTGTTCCAGAAAAAGTGTAAGCTGACAAGGCAGTTGTTCTCTCTTCCTTAGCAAGGACAGGGAAATAAGCATCTTGGTGCTGCGTTAAACCCATAGCTCATGTTTCCTAACGAGTGAAGGGACATTTTTGTTTTTTCAATCAAACGTGCCTCCACCAGCTGATTATCCCCTCCACCCATGCATTGCTCCCTCCACACAAGCATCAGCATCAGGCTAAGGATCCCCACTTTGAGAGCGAAAGAAAATGCCCATAGGTGCCCCTGGCCATGACCTTCCTTTGCCCTGCCTCACTCTTTGTGACCATCCCATGGTAACGTGGCCCCGTGATGGCTGCTGTAGGGCAGGAGACAGGTCCCTCTAAGGGAAGCCTTTCCGTAGCCCCGCAGAGTGAGAGCTGGCCTGCTCTTGCTGAAGGGGACAGGCCACGGGCCCCTGAGTCAACCCTTTGGTCCTTATGACGACAACCACAACCTGAACATCATCCCAGAGCTTCCCAAAAGCTCATCCCTCCTTTGCACCGTCCATCGGCTATTTTTGGTTTGTTTGGTTTTGGGAAATAAAAAGAAAAAAAAAAAACAAACAAACAGAGGCTGACTACAAAAGTAGCCTGTGCCCATTCAAAAAAGGTCCAAAATGGTAGAAAAGTGATAGTCCATATCAGTGTTCCCACTCTGGTCTTGAGGGAAAAGCCCCTTTGTTGGGAAGAAGGGGCCTCACGCCTTCCCTGTTTTCCAGAGGCACCTGCTTGTTCTTTCAAGCACAGTGAAAGCCCGTGGGTTGGGTGGGCGGCTTGAGCCCATCCGTCCCCTGATCCGGTGCCCGAACCAGCAAGGAGCGATTATCATCCACACACTGGGATCGAAACCAAGCCACTGCTTCTGCCTCTCACACTCTTGGCGACAGTCGCGCTCATCCCTTAGGGATGACCTGGTTTGCTGTCCCCTGCCTCCCGACCACCCCCTCCCCTGGCACTCACTCCCCTCCCCATCTGTTCTGTGTCCGTGAACTTGGTTTTGTCTGTGTGATTGTGCAGTTTGTGGGGAAGCCAAGGCCGCCTTTCCTGGCCACGGCTGTGCCCCGGCCTTCTCCAGGCGCTGGCCTGCATGAGCGGCCCCCCGGCTGCACCCTCCCACCCAGACGCAGCGCGAGCGAGCCGCCTCTTCCCACATCCTGAGCAGCTTCTGTGCTCCGCAGGGAAAGGTAATTCAGATCTGACTTCTGAATTTGCCTCGGTGACCTTGATAAGAGCTGCTATAAGAGGCCTTGAATGCAGTATAGAAGAACAGAGTTCAAGACTTGTCTTTGCCACGAATTACTGTGTGTGGCCCTCCCATGAGCCCATGAGCAATAGCCCTGTTATCTGCTTCAATAAAAGAACAAAGAGAGGTCTGGGTGGGTTCGATCAACAGCCATGTGGGGTCGTGTTAAGGCCAGAACGAGGATGTACTTACATAACGCAGAACGGTCAAACCAAAGCATTATAACGAGAAGTTTCCTTTCTTGTTTCTTTACTTCTCTTATTTCATTATAGGAGATTCAGGTAACTTCTCCACAGTGTTGCTGGACAAATGGCCCCGGAAAGAGTGAGGAGAAGAGTTGCAGGCTGGTGTGTGTGTGTGTATGTGTTGGTTGCGGCTGTGGCATCTTCCCTTCTCTCTCCATTCCATGTGCTGGTCAGCAAACTTGTGTTACGTCCCTTCCCTGTCTGTTCCGCCTCAGGTAAGGTTTGCATCATCGCCGCAGAGGGTCCCAGGAGGCCCCACGGTGGGGTCGCGCGTGCACCTTCGCCGGCACACCCCACACTCACCCCCCGGTTATTGAGAAGAGAGTCAGATAAGATACGTGTTGAAAAAAAACAAACAAACCAAACTTCAGATGAATTATTCACAGCTGCTGGACGCCAGCTTCCCTTTAGCATAGACCCCCTTGAAGGTGTCTGTGAGGGCCAAAAAGCAAGTGGGCCTACTCATCCCACTGGCTTCAGGTATCCCCAGAGCCCAACAACCGTGCCACCAGACCTTGGCTTGGAAGGGAAACTTCCACAAAGAAATCTTTTTCTTCCAGTTCCTTCTGATATCTTACATCTTACCTCCTCCTGTTCTCTTCCTCTCTTTTGCCTCTTCTTCCCTTCCTACAGCTCCTCCGCCCAAAAGTACAAAACTCCACGTTCATTTGCAAATTTCAGGACGTTCTCTAAAAGAGGCTTCCCTGACTTAAGCCAGTGAACCAGTGACCGCCGAAGTGGCGAGCTAATTATCAGTATTCCTTCGATTACAGGAGCCTGAATGAGCGTGGAAAGGACAGGCACACTGAAACAAAGAGCTGAAATGCCATTTAAGATGACTTCTGAAGTCGTGTTTATAAACCTCAGACAGTCCTTTAAAAAAAAAAAAAATTCTTAGGAATTTTCCAGAAACAGAAAAAAAAAAAAATCAAAGTAGCTGAGTGGTCATGATCTTGAAATTATCCTGACACCCTGGGGCCGGGCGGCTCCTGCCAGAAAGATGCTTCTGAAAGGATGCTTTTGTACTTGTTTTCGAGTTGGGTTCATTACACCTGTTACCCGGTCCTTGTCATTGTGCCGAGCCTAACGCGTACCTTCGTGGAGCAAAGCCACCTTATCCTTTGTGGATTTTCACTCGGTTATGAATCTTCTTAAATGCAGCTGTTTGGTTGCACAAACTTTTCTTGTATTAAAGTAAATCTCCTTCTGCCGTTTTCCTTCACATTTCATTCAAAAAAGAAGTTGGTAAATACCCGCATGATGGAAAAGACAGAACAAGGCCAATACTGCATAGGGCAGCTACCCCAGCCCAGGTCTGCAAACATGTGTAACATCAGGTGTATACTTACATAGCGAGACATGGAGACTGAACACTGCATACAACAACCTCAGATTAGTCATCTACACAAACCCATAATTTGATATATTTTTAGTTGGTATCACTGTCTTCCCCCACCTCTTTTGTGGTAGTGTCATGCTCTATCTTCGTAGAGAACGTCTTATTAAACTGCTTTTCAAGAGGTAAGCCCATCCGAGTCTCTATCCAGCTGGTAGTTTGCTACTGTGTAATCACTAGAGGGGTATTCAGAGTCCTGAAAAAATGAAACACACTGAGTTGGGATCAGGCTGGCAGCTATGTCCTGACCTCTTCCTCGGAGCTCTCAGGCACTCTCAGTTTACTGATTCTGAAGTCCAGAACCGTGTTAGAGGACAGAAATGCTAAGGGCTGAAAAAGGGATATTTAAAAAATAAAAACACAGTGGGGCATCTGGGTGGCTCAGTCAGTTAAGTGGCCGACTCTTGGCTTTGGCTCAGGTTATGATCTCAGGGTCGTGAGATCAAGCCCCATGCCCGTGTCCGGGCTCAGTGTTGAGCATGGTGCCTGCTCAGGATTCTCTGTCTCTCTCTCTCTCCGCCCCCCCCCACCTTTACCCTTCCCCCAACTTGTGCACATGCGTGCTCTCTCTCTCTCTCTCAAATAAATCTTTAAAAAAATGAAAATAGTACATTACTTCCATTTTTAAGTCTGAAAGACATGTGAGATTCCACACATTAACCTGTGAGATTTGACCAACAGCTGCCATGAGTTTCAAAGATGAGCTCTGAGGCAACACAGAGCTTAAAGAATGGGACGGAGCTTTTGGATGTAGGTAAAGGGTCCTGAGATGCCCCTACATTCTCCTTGACTCTTAGGAGTTCCACACTTGCCTTTTATCTTCTCAACACAAAGGCAAGAAGACCTCCACCTCCACTCCCTATCAGGAAGTAATTCTCAAGTTTTCCCCAAAGAATGTAGTTCCATAAAACTCAAAGAGAGGTCAGCTTTTACCAGGCCCTTCTTGAGTTTGCTCCTTTTTAGAAAGACGGGGCTCTGAATTCTGTGCTCAGTTGTTCTAGGCCTGGCCAGAACTTTCCACGAGCCCCTGCACTATCTGCTGAGTCCAGAGACCCCAGGGATGCCAAAGGCAAGTGAACCGGTCCTCTAAGTTCAAAATAAAGGATAAAGGTGCTTTCCTTCTCAGCCCACAAGTATGGGGTCCCTGGAGTGCGTGCCTCAGATCATATTGTAGCTCAGCAACTAAATTTTCCCTTTAAATTAGCCAGAGTCTAAAACTAAAAAGAGCTAAAGAGGAGCAAGCAGAACGTCTCAGCCAGTAAAGGACAGAAGCATCATGTACATTAGAGACCTAGAAGTCAAAATCCCCATCCTCTGATAAGTTGAATATTTGTACCCTCTATTCATGACAATGTACAACGCATATAATCGTCCACAATAGGTGGCTATACTATGTATGCGAATCTACTCGCCCGGTATATCTAAGACTATGTAACATACGCTTGACTGAAAAGTACATTTATGTGTTTATACGTATAGAAGTATAGTCTATGTAATACGCAGAGATATGTCTATTACATCCACATCCAAACACTTGTCAAGGCGTCCAGATTTGTCCTTTTAGGTTAAATATTATCTTAGTGCGAGCTTTCAGCGGGTTACAAATGTCTTTCTGTTTGCCCCCCAGGCTACTACGGGGACGGTCTAAATGCCATCATTGTATTTGCTGCCTGTTTTCTACCGGATAGCAGTCGGGCGGATTACCACTATGTCATGGAAAATCTTTTCCTGTGAGTGATACTTTTGACAAAGCGCTTTGAGTGAATGTCTGTGGCATGACACCCCAGATAGAACATCTTTAAGAAGATGAAGCAGATGATGTAGATTACTCTCAGCCTTTGATGAAAAGTCAATGAAGTCTCTGTCAAGGAATATTGCTCAAGAGGCTAAAAACCTTTGAAAGAACTCTTTTGTCAGCTGAATGAATTGAAAACAAAACGAACACAGTTTTGCCTGCACTCTAAAATTCTGTACCGTTTGTGTTGGGTAAAGTGTTATTTTTGTTCCTCGATAACGTGTTCTTGTTGAGGCTGATGATAAACTCAGGTTCATTTATATCATTCATGTGGGCCCTTGGGATATGATAACATTGTTGACATTTTTGAAATTTAGGTTTTTAACCTACACATTTTTTGAGTGTACCTGCATTAAAAAATAAAAAAATTAATAACCATAATAAATGAGCAATACTCACTCTCAGAGAAATAATCTTGGGAAACCACATTCTTTTCAAGGTAAGGAGGTAATACGCACAACCATTCTTCAGTGTCATACTCCCTATTATTTAAATGTTATATAATTAGAGTGTAAATAAGGTGAACTGTTTGATGAGGGAAATGAAAATACTCCTCTTCCTTCCTGTGATCAGCTATGTAATAAGTACGTTAGAACTGATGGTAGCCGAGGACTATATGATTGTGTACTTGAATGGAGCAACCCCGAGACGGAGGATGCCAGGGCTGGGCTGGATGAAGAAATGCTACCAGATGATTGACAGGCGGTAAGTGGGCTCCATTATTTCATCCCTGTCTTGGGTTCCTCGTGACTCCCATTTCTACTTCCCTGTCATCTACCAAGAACGTGATCACGTTTTACGAACACTGAGTGATGCAGAGTTGAGATAACAAACTATAAATGTAAATATATTAAGGAAAGTGTCCCTTGATGCCTCAAATCTGAAATGAATCTAGATTTTGTTGTGTGCTGTCCTCTCAAACCTGATGACGGAGTCTCTTCTAAACTGTGCGTGTCGGGATGCCTGGGTGGCTCAGTTGGTTAAGCGACTGCCTTCAGCCCAGGTCATGATCCTGGAGTCCCGGGATCGAGTCCCACATCGGGCTCCCTGCTCAGGAAGGGAAGCCTGCTTCTCCCTCTCTCACTCCCCCTGCTTGTGTTCCCTCTCTGGCTGTGTTTCTCTCTGTCAAATAAATAAATAAAAATCTTTAAAAATATATATATAAATATATATAAACTGTGCGTGTGCCTCTGCCACGGGGAGGTGCGGTTTACGCTGGTAAAGCCAGAGCAGCCACGGCCCTTTACCGGCTTCACGTGATCTTGGTGCTGTTTCTGTGCAGTTGGCCCGTTGTGGTTTGGGCAACTGTCAGGCTGTTATTTCATTATCCACTGATAATTCAAGTTAACCACTAGCCCATCTGGTGCCTTGGTGCACCTTTTCCTCAAGATACTTGACTTCCATCCATGGGGGCTTGACTAGAACAAAAAATGTTATATTGCCAACCACAGGAAAATTATCATAAACCTACAGACTTATGGCATCTCTGATAAGTGTGGTACCCCCTTAGATGTGGTTCCTTGCACGATCTTATATTAATTAAGATCCATTTAATGATCCAAACATTTGTACAGGAGCATTGCTAATGTTGACATACATGCCCAAACGTCCAGAACCCTACGATGGTGACCTGAAGGCCAGACAACCACATGATGCACTGTTAGTCGAGCTGTAGGACAGAAGAGGAAGCCAAGGCTTGACGGTCAAATAAGTTGGCGAAGTTGCTAGTAAGAGGGTGGTGCTCTTTTCAAAATAGTAAAGATAATGCTGGCAAAAACGAAATTCATTGTTGAGCAAAAATGTACCACGATAGTTCTAGATTTAAGCACTCTGGAAATATGACCTTTCTATTTTACGTGGATTCTACAGGGAAGCAAGGTTGGTCTCACACCAGTTACAAATGGTATCTCAGAAAGTATTTTTTTTATTAATCATGGTCATTCAGTACCTTCCCATCAGGTAATAGTACCTTACTTAGAACTCTGTAATATTATAATATTCTTATTTGGGGATGTAGTTTCTGTTTTAACTCCTACCGGAAATGGGTTATGAGTATTCTTTTTCTTCAAACAGATTGCGGAAGAATCTGAAATCATTCATCATCGTTCATCCATCTTGGTTCATCAGAACAATCCTTGCAGTGACACGACCTTTTATAAGGTATGTTGTTGTTATGGAAAAAGTAAAAGTACTACTAGTTCTTTTCTAAAGTGAGTCCTATAAACAAGAATTCGTAAACAGAGAGAGTATTTAGGAAGAAAGTACATATTTTGCCTTTGGCTTTCCTGGAAAGATATTTTGGACTATCTAGCAAGAAACCTTAAGTAAGAGTGAGCATTATGTTTATAATGATATTCCATTATTGGGGAATAATTATATATTTATATTATATATGTAATTATTACATTATATATTATATATTATATACATATATAATGGGGAATAATTTCCCCACGGTTACAAAACATGACCTCTTTATGACTTGCTTTAACACAGAAGATGAAGTGGTGGGATTTCCGTGCCGCATTACAGAAGGGTAGATAAGACTTTTAAAGTGACACAGCATTTTATAGAGACTAGAAAAGGCAGCATAACACAACAATGGAAAAAAAAAAGACAAACCAAAGACAGAAGTAGGAGCATTGACTGTCCTAATTCTTCTTCCGAACAGATATCATATAGGTCACCAAACTTAGGCAGGGAGGCTGGGCAGCCATTTGAGAGGTTTTTTTTTTTTTTTGATTGCCCATGCAGATTCTTGGTTCAGTTAATATTTATTCCCCATCTGTGTTGTATTAGATACCGTATAACCTGACGTTTTGGGCAAGCAAAGAAAAACAAAACGTGCCTCATAATGTAGTAAGACTTGGAACAGTTAAATGAAAGGGACAGTATGTCTTTCCTAGAGAGCTTTCAAGTAAAATACGGTCTTACCCAATATCCTGATGCAGAGAAGACAAATTGAAAATTTTCTGTTTCAAAAAAAAAAAAATTCTGTTTCAAAGTTACTAATGAATTTCTAAGAAACATTCTGATCACTTCTGGAGGAAAAAAAAACCCTGAAAGTTGAAAAACTTTATTTTTTACATAGAGTTTCCTGTGCCTTCCAGATCCATTGTTTTTTGTTCACTGTACATTTACATGGATATAGCATTTCTGTCTCCTACTGCCAACAATGGAAGTAGCATCATTTACCCTAGTTTTCCTCTGACAAAGTTTAGTTCTCTACCATACAGTGTTCAATTGCTTTTAAAAATAATATGAAATATTTAAGGTATACACAAAGCCACTTACTTTAGAAATAGAAAATGCTTTGGTAGGGGAGTAGGAATCAATGCAAACTGAAGACTTATAAAAAGTCTAATAGTGGACGCCTGGCTGGCTAAGGGGGTAGAGCGTGTGACTCCTGATCTGAGGATTGTAAGTTCAAGCCCCACATTAGATGTAAAGATTACTTAAAAATAAAAAATAAAAAAAATTTGTAATTTAATAGGTAAAAAAAGTAAACATTAGTGTTCATATGCATTCACTGATATCTGCTTAATAGTCTAGGTGTTACAGTTATAAAAAGTCTCTTGATAAATAACCAAATATTTGTTACTGTACGAATACTGAAAAATAATTACAATTCAACATTATTTATTGAGGGGAGCTTCAAGACAATAAGTCAGGCAATAATAATACAATGATAGCAAATAGTACTGTGGTAAATTACAGAAAACAGTGGCTTACATTTTTTGAGTATATGCAGGCATTATTTCATTTACTTGTAATGACAGTCCTCTGAAGGAGGTCCTGTTTCCTGTTTCCCTTACATGGGAAAACTCCTTGAGGTTCAGGGAGGTCAGATAAATTGTGTACAGCCAGAACCCGGAAACCCGCTCTGGGAGGGATCAGGTGGTATACAGTTTAGGTCGTGGGAGGCCGTCCCAGTGACAGCCCCCATGCTGGGTGAGAAGTAGTCATGCACAGCATGTAGATAAATGAGTGTGTCTATCTTCTGATCAAACTTGATACAGGAACACTGAAATTGAATTTCTTAAAAACGTTTACATGCCATAAGAGAGTCTTGTTTTGATATTTTTTCAAATGTTTTTTAAAAAAGTAAAAACCATTCGTAGCTGGAGGACTGCACAACACAGTCAGCAAGCCGGCTGTGGTCCACGGGCTGTAGTTCACCCGCCCCAGATCTAGTGGACTGTAGCCAATGAATGAGAGACTCTCAGGCTTTGATCCCAATCGCCCGCCTCCCCGGAAAGAAAGCACATTTCAAGCCCTTAAGCGTCATGGCCTACAGTCTCATCCTGTGAGACCCTCTTTGAGGATCCCCCTGCCAATCAGTCTGTATCAGTGTAACCACTTTGTAGACCAGAGAAAAGAGGTCACTAAAAGGTATTCTAGGCCCTTTCCCTGCTAAAGGCTAACTCCTGTGATGGCGGTAGATGGGAAATTAATTTTTTTCTAAAATGTGAGGTGGATATTGAGAGATGAATTAGCTCCGTTGCTGTCCTCAGAGAGCCCAGGGCCTAGCAGCTGACCTAGGCAGCCAGATGAGAGTAAAGGCTGAGAGTCTGCATCAAGAGAGGCATTCCAGAAGAATGAGCTGTCAGGGTGCGTTTTGAAGGACCAACAGGACTGGTAGCTGAAACCAGGTAGAAGCGACAGGTACAACCACACCGAGAAGGAGACAATATGGCGTGTTTGGAGAACTGTACATTCTAGTAAACATAAGCTGGAGGCTTCCCCCGTGCCCACCCCCACCCCATCTTCTCTCAAAACCTGAATTTAGCTCAGAACATCCAGGGGAAGGAAGAGGCCTCACGCAGCAAGCATATCACTGCTGCTGTGTGTTCACCTACAACTTACCAGGAGGCCTACGAGTGGCTGTATGGAGACAAAAGTTATTCAGAAGTCCCAGCCAGTGCCCCAGGGTCAGACTGCAAGTACATGGGAAAGATAAATAAAGAGAGATATGACCGTGCAGATGCTTCCTTCTAGAACGCACAGTAGTTGGAGGGAGGGGAGGGGGCAGACAGCTCCGCATGGTCAGTGGGGGGGGGGGGCTTTTC
>PITA01008330.1:0-85211 GCA_004023965.1 Spilogale gracilis | reverse complement strand
GAAAGCAAATGGGAACTAGGGTAATCTAGGGAGGGAAATGAAACAACAGAGATTTTGAACACAGAAACAAACTGAGGGACTTGGAGGGAGGGGGGTGGAGGGATGGGAGAGCCTGGTGGTGGGTACTGGGGACACCTAAAGCGGGGAGCACTGGGTGTGGGGAATGGGGAATGAATCTTGAAACACTGGAAAAAAAAATAAATAAATAAAAATTAAAAAAAAAATTGTAAGTACCATGTGCTATTAAATGTGAGAGTAAATAAGAGGCCAAAATAAGGGGATTCACTGATAGACTGAACCAGGGCTATCAGACACTAAAATAACTACATCCTTATTTCCAATATGGCACAAAAATTTCTACCCTACTCTGGTTGGAGATTGATTCTGTGGATGTATCAAGCCAGAGAGACTTTAGACTCAAGGGTAAGTTGATGAAATCTGAAATATTAAGTACAATGAAGAGACTTTTAGCACCTATCCTTTGCTAAAGTCCAAGAATACGAGTTAGATTCACCACCACCACCTCCTCCCATCTCTCTCCACTCAATCCTATCTTTCTCCAAGAGGAAATGGGTAGTGTTCTCTGGAAAAACTAGCCCTTGAAAATAAAGTTGCAGTCATAGTTATTTAGGTATACCTCAATGAAATAATCTGGTTCTTCCCATGCTACCTCATTCAAAGGTTTACTAGTTGACAAATCCAATCCCTGCACACAGAGTTTCTCATAAACTTTCTAGCACCTCATTCTCAAATATCAATGGATAGCCAAGATGATAAATGAAGAGAGCCATCCACATTGAAACACAAAGATCAAAAGAAATAAGAAAAAAAGAAGCTTGGAGGAAACAGAATATACAGAGAATGGAAAAAACAAAGTGTTTAAAAAAACTTATAAGTATTATTCTTAGATAAATGAAAAAAGATAATTTATCCATGGGAGAGGAACAGATGCTATATAAAAGGAATAGTCAGATAATAAGAACTCTTTTAAATTAACATTTTGATGGCTAAAAAGAATCAATATTGGGGCACCTGGGTGGTTCAGTTGGTTAAGCAACTGCCTTCGGCTCAGGTCATGATCCCAAAGACCTGGGATCGAGTCCCACATCGGCTCCTTGCTCGGTGGGAAGCCTGCTTCTCCCTCTCTCACTCCCCCTGCTTGTGTTCCCTCTCTACCTGTGTTTCTCACTGTCAAATAAATAAAATCTTAAAAAAAAAGAATAATATTATATTTAGAAATTAAAGTTGATACAATCTTCCAAAAAAGTAAATAGAGTACAAGAGTGGAAGACAGGACAGATGAATCTCGTTAATAAACTCAAGCTCTCCAATATCAAATAACTGGAATTTTAGAAGAAGAAAAGGAACAGAAGAGAGAAAATTATAAAACAAAACAAAAAGAAAATGAATCAAGAAAATATCTCAGAGGGTGCTTGGGTGGCTCAATGGGTTAAAGCCTCTGCTTTCAGTTCAGGTCATGATCTCAGAGTCCTGGGATCGAGGCCCATGTCGGGCTCTCTGCTCAGCAGGGACCTGCTTCCTCCTCTCTCTTTGCCTGCCTCTCTGCTTACTTGTAATCTCTCTCTCTGTCAAATAAATAAATAAAATCTTAAAAAAAGAAAAAAAAAAGAGAATATCTCAGAATTGAAGAATCTGTTTCTGGAATGCCAAGAACAAAATGAGAGAAGAAGATGTACACCAAAGCACATCCCCATGAAAATCAAACTAATAGTGAAAAGAGAAAAATTCTAAAATTTTCAGGACAGTAAAGAAGTCTCCATATTTAGATCAGGAATAAGATGAAATCAGACTTACCAAAATAACTAGAAGCTAGGATATAATAGACAAATATTTTCAAAGTTCCACTCAAAAATCATTTTCAATCTATAAGGATAAACCAAAATATGATCACAGAATAAAAAACAAATTTATGCAACTATATACATTACATACAAGTTCACAAAGTTATCCCAAAGTCAGAAGTGTAACCCAAGGTAAAGATACATGGAAGTCTCAGAGATAACCCAGAAACAACAATTCCAGAATGAGACAGCAAGAAGGAGTTTTTCTGGAGAGATATCTGTCTGAAGAAAATGGAAATAAGTGACTATCTTATGAGTGTGGCCTGTGGAAAAGAGTACACAGGAAGGCTTTACATAACTACTAATGGTTTAAGAAGAAATATTGATAGACAAAACATAAAAAAAAAAAAGAGCTCAAGCAACCAAAAAAGTAACTACAGGAGGAAAATTACACAAAAGTATACATCATTCACAATTTTGGATTGGTAATGAGTAATACTCACATATTCAGAAAAATTAAAAATGGCAAATAGTAATTTAATTGTAAACTATATTATATTATTGTGATGATAGCAGCAGATAAAGAAATTGGTCAGTGTAATAAATCCTCTTCATCAATATACAAACTCAATAGAAAAGACATAAAGTTGATAAAATAAGGAAATGATTTTCTAAGCAGAATAGTTAGTATGAATTAAAGCACCTGAGAAAACACAAGTATAAGTGAAAATTATTGTTTTGGGGCTATAGAGATGGGATGAGATGGGAAAATACGGTTTTTAAATTGTGATTTCACACCATTTTTTAAATTAAAAATGCAAGATGTTTTAGGCAAATAAAAATATAAAAAGTAATTTTCAAAAAATATTGGGGAGCATAGTTGGAAACTCTTTTTCTAACTGATAAGAATTTAGTTTTCACCAAGTATGACTAGATTTTAAATAAAGAAACCTTTCCTCTATGTATTTGAAATTTTAAACTGACCTTTGTATTTTTTCTTACACTTAACTCATCAAATCCAGAATGAACTGACACCAGAGATAAACAACCACAGGAACTAATTTTCTGAACTAATCCCTACTTGAGCTATTTTTCTCATGAAATGACAAGAGTAGAGGTGATTTTGTCTCAAATCAACCATTATCAACCATTATCTAGACTTTCTTTGAGCAGTCTTCCCGTCATCAGCAAATAAAAAGCAAAGCATGCTAACAAAATGCTACAGTGGATATTGGATCTCATACCATCATAAATGAGAGGTTAAGAGTATAGTTAGGAAGTATGCCTTTATTAATCAAGAGAATATTTGTTTAGAGATTTTTTGATAAAATGGGAGCTTGAGTTGGATGAAGATAATCATAATGATTATAATGATGGTCAACGAATTCTTTCATTGATTTTAGAGACCTCTTCATTCAACACAAAGACAGCTCTATGTAATAATACTCATAAAACAACAACAAAAAATAATGACAGCTATATACTAACCCTACAGAAAGAAAGCAGATAGCTAGAGTGGATAAACTGGCCTTTGGAGTCTGAAGAGCACCGATAATTAATAATTCCAGATTTCAGTCATATGTATTTAGTGCTTATTATGTACCAGGAATTGTGTTTGATAATTTGCAAACATTAATGTCATGACATTTCCAATTTACCTAAAAGAAATTTAACTGGAGAAGTTAGATTACTTGCCCCAAATCACACAACTAAAGATTGTAGAACCAGGATTCAAACCCAGCTCAGTATCAATCCCAATCCCATTCTCTATGTCAGAAAAATTATTTTGCTCAAAGTTTCTGGAGAATTACTTTGAAGGAGATATGAAAAAGGCTGTCACTATATCTAAAAGAATGGAATGCAGGCCAACAGAGGCTTGTAAAGACAAAATTATTTTGGTTGTGGGTCCCCAAGCAACAACCCAGCATTGCATATATTGAGACAAAGAAGAAAGAACCAGAAGGTCACCATGGTTTCCACTCATATATTAGTTCCCTTGTTATAAGTGAATATTAAAATAAACGTATGTGGACACACAGAGCCAATAAAATACAAAATTAAAGAAGAGTTTGAGCAAGGGAAATAGAGAAGAGGGAGAAGGAAAAGAAGGAGTAAAAAAAACCAAATAGAGGAGAGTGTGAAGAGAAGAGACAAAGGAAAGGGAAGGGAAGTAAATGAGCAAGAGAAAACAAACATTGGTATCCCTCTTTGTAATAAAAATAACTGGTGTGGAACTGGTTCTGGGAAGATTTGCCTTTTTGCCTAACCCAGACTTAGAGCTGAAAAAGTCCGTAACCCAAAAAGGTCAATGGGCATAGATCAAAATAGATAGACGAGGAGTGGATGGATGAGTAGCTGTCCTCTCGAGCCAAAAGACTAGGAAAGGAGCAGCCTACTAACACAAGAATCCTTTACATAATGACTGCACCACCCCAGCCTAACACCACAAAATCAACTCTGGCTTCATTCTGACCCATACCAATCAAGGCTGAGCGAAGAGCCAAATCTCCACTTTTGTCTGGTGGCAGCAAGGTGTTTTGGTCTCCCCAGTGGGGTGATCTCAGAGAAGCCTGAGCGAGGAGTCTGCACTTCTACTCCCAGCTAGAAATAATGGAATACCCTTCCACACCCCACTGGGTTAATGTCAGAGGAGTCCCAGTGGAAAGTCAGGACACTTTCTACTACCCCACAGTAAGAAGGCCAAAGTCTTAGCAATGTTAGAAGAGGCTGCTCCTGCCACCCAGTCAGGGAGCTATAGGTGGTGGCTGAGTGGGAACCCAACATTTACAAGACCACCCTCACCTTAGGTGTCAAAAAAGGGGATCTGGACCTCCACTTGCATCAGGCAGAAGTGGCACAGCATCCCTCCTCCCCCTGATGAAGTGTCATCAAGAGAAGCCAGCTGAAATACAAGGCTCATATAAGATCCAGAGTCTCATAACTTAATACTCCAAATGTCCCAGGGTCAGTAAAGTAATGCTTGCCAGGGGCACCTGGGTGGCTCAGTTGTTAAGCATCTGCCTTGGGCTCAGGTCATGATCCCAGGGTCCTGGGATCAAGCCCCACATCAGGATTTCTGCTCTGAGGGACGTCTGCCTCTCCCTCTCCCAATTCCTCTCCTTGCGTTTTCTCTCCTGCTGCGACTTCTCAAATAAATAAAATCTTGAGAAAAAAAAAAGAGATCACTTGTCACAACAAGAACTAGGAAGATCTCAAACTGAAGAAAGGACAAAAATAAATGTGACAGAGACTTTAGAATCATCTTAAAAGGATTTTAAAGCAGTCACCATAAAAATGTTTTAACAAGCAATTACAAGTATGCTTATAACAAATGGAAAAATAGAAAACCTTGACAATGATATAGAACATCTCTGAACTGAAATTGGAGGCATAAGAAAAAAACACACATGGAAAAATTTAAACTTAAAAATACAATAACAATGCCAAAGAAGGTGGGTGGAGGGGTGGGCAAAATGGGTGAAGGGGAGGGGGAGGTACAGGCTTCCAGTTACGGAATAAATAAGTCATGGGGATGAAAGGTACAGCACAGGGAATATAGCAATACTATTGCAATAGTGCCGTATGGTGACAAATGGTGGCTCCACTTCCAGTGAGCACAGCATAACATTCAGGGTTGGCCAACCACTCTGCTACACCTGAAACTCATGGAACATTGTGTGTCAATTATGTTTCAATTAGAAAAAAATTCTGTAAGAAAAAAATATAATACCAAACAAAACACAAAACATGCAACTACTATGCAACCTAGCATTGTATTTCTGGACATTACTCTCAGAAATATGATGTTCATACAGGAGACTCAGGCAAAAATGTGTACACAAATATTTATTAGAGCTTTATTTGTAATAACCAAAGGCTGGAAAAAGATCCCAGATATTCTTCAATAGGTAGGTAAACAAGCCGATTCACTCATACCATGAAATAGTGCTCAGCAGTGAAAATGGATAACTATTGATACATACAACTACCTGGATGAATCTCCAAATAATTATGCTGAGTAAAAAAAAAAAAACCTAATCCTCGAAGGTTACATATTGCATGATTCCATTTATATAACACTTCGGAGAAGACAAAATTTTATTAGGCATAATATTCTAATGGTTAAATGAAGTTCTTTCCATAGAAAGGAAACATGAAAAGAAGACATTGTTTATAGGATCCCCATAGACAAATCAGCTCTAGGTGGCTTGCCTGTAAGCTCAAACACCTCAGTTACAATGCCTTCAGGTGTGAATATCTAAGAGGAAAATAGAATGCTGGAAATGTTAATAATGCTCCCTGCTGGTTCTCTCCACCATCTGGGGCTAAGATACTTGGATGACATAGATGGGTTAGGCAGAGTAAATGAGTCATGGGCCCTTGCCCTCTTGATTAGCCACTGAAAATGGCTCAGAGGAAAATTCCTTTCCCTCCCTCTTAACCAAAATTATAAATACTATGTTTATCAAACCAAAATGATAGAAAGCTGTTCCCATCCCAGCAGAAGTGAAACAAGACCAATTACCCTCTGTTTGGAAAGCAGTTCTAGGAAGACTTCTCTTTCTCATAGTGCAACTGGATGGGTTCGGTACACAGTTTGCTAGGCTTCTACTATGTGCTAGGCACAACACTTATTTTTCTGCTCCATATTTTAAAATATCCATTTCACTTTGATGAAAGAAGTATTTTTTAAAAAATTTTAAAAAGAAACCCTGGGACATCAGGAAATAAGAAAGAAAGCATATGCAAATATATGGATAAATAGAAACTCACATGAGTCTTGGTGTCCCAGGATTATAGACATGGGAACAATTAGAGGTTGTGATAGTTTAAGGATGCGGTGAGAGTTGGAATTGGGTGTGTCTATAAAAAATGAAAGATGGAAAGTGGAAAGATTCTTGTGATGGAAATATCTTGTACTTGACTTTATCAATGTCAATATCCTATTTTTGATATTGTACTCATTGATTTTGCAAGCAATTAGCATTAGGGTACTAGGTAAAGGTTACATGGAATCTCTTTATTTCTTACCACAGCATAAAATCTACAAATAGCTCAAAATTAATGCTTTTTAAAGGTCTATTTATTTCATGTACTTGAGAGAGGGAGAGTGCAAGCAGTGGGAAGGGCAGATGGAGATGGAAAGGAGGAGAGAATCTCCAGGAGACTCCCCACTGAGCTCAGAGCCAGAATTGAGAAGATCGCACTACCCTGAGAACATGACCCTGGCCAAAATCAAGAGTCAGCTACCCAACTCAGTCACCCAGGCATCCCTCGAAATTGTTTAGTTTAAAAAATTTAATATTGTGATCACTAAATGAGTAACCCCTATAGGCGAAAGTACTTGGTTGGTACTTCCTTCACTTATTTATTTAACAGAGAGAAACACAGTTAGAAAGGGAACACAAGCAGGGAGAGTGAGAGAGGGAGAAGCAGGCTTCCCGCAGAGCAGGGAGCCTGACTCCGGGCTGAAGCCCGACCCGGGCTGGATCCCGGGACTCCAGGATCATGACCTCAGTTGAAGGCAGTCACTTAAAAACTGAGCCACCCAGGCGCCCATAGTACTTCCTTTATAAAAGCCTGTGTTTCCCAAATTATTCTGTGTCATAATAGTACTTCCAAATATTATGTTTTGATTTTATACTTGATGGAATTAATTAAACATACGTTTTAAATGAGCACGTTTCAGGAAGCTGAGAATATTTCTGCCATCACCACCACCTCACTGGGCTAAGTCCAGTCCAACAGGAATATCTATATAGAACATTTCAAGAATCTGGATCCTACGCTCAATTATGTGTGTGTGTGTGTGTGTGTGTGTGTGTGTGTGTGTGTGTGTGTGTATACACAAGTTCTTCACAGGTTTGGTGACCCCTCTCCTCTTTTCTTGGCTGATATTAATTGATTCTATGGTTATTCTGTTTTCAAGGTAAGTTCTTTCCTATCTACTGATTCTTCTTAAGGATAACGCTAAAGCAGTGTATATCTTGTCACTTTCCCTCACAGTTCGTTGGACAGAGCTAGTGTCCTGGCCCCAACCTAAATGTTAGAAATTTTTCTCAAGTGCCAGGAATTAAAAGAAAGTTAGATACACTTAATTCTAATTATCTCTACCTTCTTGAATTTTATAAATTAGTGTTCTTTTTTTTTTTTTTTTTTGAATGGCAAGAGAGACAGAGCTGGACCTGGTTCCGATTCTTCAGAATGCTTCATTTAAAGCCATCCTCAATCATTTTTAGAGATTACTCCCCTCCTTTGGTCATCAGCACAGGTAAAAATGATTGTACCCCCAGAAAGGGTGACATTCACTGACACAGAGGCACAGCAGGGTAGTGGAAAGAACACAGGAGCCGGGCCAGAAGAACTGTCTGCAATCCTACCTCTTTCCATTACATGATCTCCATGAGGCTGATCAGTGCACTTAGTTCTTTCAGCTTCAATTTCGACATCTGCTTACTGGGGTAGTTTGGAGAATACATAAAACAATGTCTTTATAGGGGCACCTGGGTGGCTCAGTTGGTTAAGTGACTGCTTTAGGCTCAGGTCATGATCCTGGAGACCCAGGATCAAGTCCCACATCGGGCTCCCCACGGGAAGCCTGCTTCTCCCTCTCTCACTCCCCCTGCTTGTGTTCCCTCTCTGGCTGTGTTTCTCTCTGTCAAATAAATAAATAAAATCTTAAAAAAAAAAGCAATGTCTTTATAAAATGATTTATAAAGAGTAAAATGTCCACAGTTCAAGGATAGTGTCTGTTTCACTTACTGCTCTAAACCCAGCAGACTTCCTGACACTCAAACAAGTCCTTGGAAGTTTTGCTTGTTTGAATAGGAGAGTGGCCTGTTATAACTTCAGTCTAAAGACACAGAGAGAAAAGTTCTAGACCAAGGAAAGTAGAATTATAAGCAAATATGTATGGTTTGTTGTTGAGGGAAAGCATGGGTTGCGCCTCCTTGAGCTGCAGAAAACGTTCTCCAGGCAACATCTCCAGGAAGAGAACATTCTTTTCACTCTTATGTTTATTTCACTTGCCCAGGAAATCCTGAAACAGGGTGTCCAACAATGTTCCCAGCTCTCACTTCTCTTGCACTTCTGACCATACCTCCATGTGGATTCTGAGCCACAGGGAAGTCTCACCTGGTAATTACAGACTGAGCATGAGGGATCATATCACTCAGATAATGAGCATAGGATTTCGGTAACTTCCCAATTAATCAGACAGCTTATTTTTTTCCCTCTCTCATTGCTGCAAACCAGACTAAAATTCACAAGGTTTTTTCCTGCCTTAGTTACTTGAGTATAGGAAAAACAAAGACATCTGGGGCTAATTTCTTAGTCTTCCAGGATCTTAGCCAGCCTAGAACGACCACCACTGAATGCGGATTACGGCAGTGTATCATGAACATGATCACTGGGGATCTCAAAGATGCCGTAGAAGCATATAATGTGACAAACTGACCTTGTTGTGGGGATCAGAGGACAGGAGAGATTCCATCAGCACAGAAAATGGACCAAATGTTGTTGCTCCTTAGAAAGACTGGAAAAGGGCCTCTGGCGTGCTGGTGCCCCTTCTGATCACTACATTTGTATCTTGGGGATAAGTACATAGTACTGACATCAGAGAAAGACAATTATATGATTTCACTCATGTGTGGAATTCAAGAAACAAAACAAAGAAGCATAGGGAAAGGGAGGGAAAAATAAAACAAAGTGAAGTCAGAGAGGGAGATAAGCCACAAGAGACTCTTCATCATAAGAAACAAACCAAGGGTTGTTAGAGGGGAGAGTGGTGAAGGGATGGGTAACTGATGGGCATTAAGGAGGACACAATATAAAGAGTACCGGATGTTTTATGAGACAGATGAATAACTGAACTCTACCTCCAAAACTAATAATATACTATATGTTAAATAATTGAATTAAAATAACTTAAATAAAGAATTTAAAAATAATTTAAAATTTAAATAATTTTTTAAAAATTATTAATAAAAATAGTGTGCTCTGGAGGTGCAGCCTGGAGAGCAAGAGAATCGCTGGAAAGAAGCAAAGCCAGAGAGGGAGGGCAAGACAGGGGCCATGCAGGCCTCATATTTATGTCAAATAGGCAGGCTCATGTCACAAGGAAAACTTTGAGACTCTACAGGGTTTTAGTCAATGAATTTTGAGTAATGTTGTCATTATGAAAGCAAATATATTGTAGGGATGTAAGATAGGAAGCCTGATGACTTAAGAGACAGTCTTTCTTACCCAGGTAAGAAACAAAGTAACAATCTCAGAAATGATGGTGACTTTATGGACCAAAAGTTGTGCGTAGGTTCATGAAAAGATTTTAAGGGGTAAAAAAATGACACAATTTAGTAATTAATCATGCATTTAGAGATCAGTAAAAAGGAGGCATATTAATTTTCTGGGATCACCACACCAAAATACCATAAACTGATATTTTTGTCTGTGACTTGTATAAGAGAAATTTCTTTTCTTGTACTTCTGGAGGCTAGAAGTTCAAGATCAAGGTGCTGGCCAATTTGATTTCTCCTAGGCCTCTCTCCTTGCTTGCCAATGGCTATACCCTATGTCCTCATGTTCTTTTTTGTGCATGTGCATCAAAAAATTCCTCTCCAGCTGTGAACTTGTGAAACCAGGCAAGTTATCTGTTCCCAAAATATAATGGTGGAACAGGCATAGGATAGATATTCTTGTCTCAAAAGAGAGAAATCAGAAAGAAGAAAGGTATCATGGGTCTTTAGCAAACCTGAAACCTAGCAAGGCAAATTATGTGAGATTTTAATGCTTGGGAATAATGCTTTCATGCTCTTTCTCTCTCTCTTTTTGATGGCAGCCCTCCCTTCTGGGCCTTCAAGAGTGACAGCTCTATTCCTGAGACCAGCGGTGGCAGTCAGAACTTCTGAAACCAAGGAGGAGGCAGCTTCGTCCCTTCAGCAGTGCCCTCTCGGTCTGTGGTGACCATGGCAGTCTTGCCAATCTCTAAATCACCTTGGGGGCATTCTCCATTTTCCTTGAAGGATAAGCCATATTCACAACCACATAGCTCATAGCGTCCCATCCTGCAGACACTCAGAAGTATGACTCCTTTCCTTCCCCTTGTCTGTTGAGTGTCTTGTGTAGTCCAGTTGACAATATTTCTGCTGGTATAGTCCCTGTTCTGTTCCTGGCTTCTGCTGAAATGGCTGATGGAGTCTCATAATCTCTTTATCAAATAATAGTCCAGGGCACCCTTGATGCTCTCTCCAGAACATGCTCTCCCATTTTTTGCCATATGAATAAGTTGAGATTTTTCTAAATCTTCATGTTCTGGTTCATTTTTGTTTAGTAGTTTCCTTCTTCCATTTATCTCTTGCCTCTAGCATCTTACCAGATGAATAGAGGAGAGACCCAGGCCCACTTTAGACAGTTGCTTAGAAATAGCCTCAGCTAAATAAATATCCAAGTCCTTTGCTCACAATGTCTTCCTTCTGCAAACATAGAACATAAATCAGCCAGGTTCTTTGCCACTTTAGAAGACCATCATCTTTTCTCCAGTATCCAGTAACACATTCTTCGTTTCTACCTGGGATCTCACCAGAAGCATGAATGGCCATATTGCTACAAATGGTCTCTTCCAGGAGACCTAGGATTTTCTGGCAAGCACCTCAAAACTCTTCTGACTTCCACCCATGCCAGTTCCAAACCCACTTCACATCTGCAGGTCTTTGTTGTAATAGCACCCCACTTCCCAGTAGCAAAATCTGAATTTATTTTCTGGGGCTGCCATAACAGAGGACCCCAGATTGGCTAATTTAAGCAGCATTGATTTCATGTTCTCTGTTCTGGAGGCTGGAAGTCAAAGATAGCAGGTACAATACCAGTGGCTCTCACAAATGTCACATATTTTGAGATCTTGCTACAGTGGAAACAGGACTACTGACAATTCCCACCCCTTCCAGTATCCTCTTTGCTATAACCATCTGGAAATTGCCTCGAATACAAGAATTCAGGATTCCCTCTGAGGAAAATCTGTAGGAAGACTTCAAAGATCATACACATCACGAAGATTATCTGAAGTCCTATTGGTTCTCAGGGAAAGAAATATTGTTACTTCCAATCCGGTGCATGTGAAACCCTCTTCCAGTTCTTTCTGGGGAGAATCAGAACCAGTAAATAAGAAAGGTGCCACTGCAGGGGGGATGCCAAAGAGGCTGGGAGGTCACCACCAAAGGTTTTTGGTCCACAAACCCTCAAAGAAGAGCTGGTTTTCCTGAGCTCTGTGTTGTAAATATTTCCCCCAAAGGATCAGGAGGTTAAAGGCAGGAGGTGGGTTACTGACTTTCAGAAAACATTGCCACCTGTACATGGGTCGTTCAGTGAGGGATCTTTGCATGAGCCGGCTGCTTCTCAGTAAGAAGAATCCCTTGACCTGTACTCTGGCTGGAACACTTTGGCCTCACACCATCGCTGCCTTTTTCTTTCATCAGGGCGCCTCTTTCTTGCTTTCTGGCTCAGGTCCAGCCCCAAAAGAGTCATTGATCAGCAATGAGAGAAGGTCTTTGAGAGGTAACCAAGGCCAAGCAGAAGTTTGCCATGGGTGATTTGGTTTTGAAGTACAGTTTATGAAGGAAGTAAAACAAAAACAAACACAAAAACCATGCTTCTACCTGATCTGCCTTTTGATCTATGAGTAAGTAATTAAGCAAGAAAGAAAAGAGCAATTATACACTTAATTAAAAATACATATTTAAAAAGAATGTCATGTTTCTAACAGAATTGCCTATTGTACTTCTTGGCTCCTTTCTCTTTCTCTAGCCTTATTCATGCCATGCTTTACCTATCTGAAATTTCATATCCAACAGTATAAAACTATTTGCATTTTCCTGATTAAGCTTTGCTGTTTAATACCTCTGTGTAATACCTTGACACAGACTCTTTTTTTTCCCCTGAATTAACTACCTTTCCTGCTCTCCACTCAGATCCGATCTTAGCTATGAAGCTTTTCCTTATTCCCTTTGCAAAACCAGACTAACAGCTTATTCCTTGTCCATTGTGTAATTCTTCTCTGCTGGAATTATCCTTGCTTCTTGAGTTGGGTCTATATACCCTATAGGTTTATGAAAGTCCTGGGAATCCATGTGGGAAACTTGGCACATTTTGTTGTCTTTGTTCACTAATTACACTTGAAGATTTTTTTAAAAGACTTTTTGTATTTATTTGAGGGAGGGAGGGAAGGAGGGGGAGAGAGAGAGAAAGAGAGAGAGAGAGAGAGAGAGAGAGAGAGAACAGGAAGGGGAGAAGTAGAGGGGACAAACAGATTCCCCCTGCTGAGCAGGGAGCTGATATGGGGCTCAATCCCAGAACCCTAAGATCATGACCTGAGCTTAAGTCAAACACATACCATCAGAGTCACCCAGGTATCCCTACACTTGAAGATTTTAAGAGAGAGAGAGACCCTATAAGTTAAAAATGATACATCATTTTGTAGAGTTTTTAATTTTTTCCTTAAAATATCAAACAAGTCCTTGAAAAATATTTATGCTTCTGACATTGTGAATCCTGGCTTTAGAGTCTTTGATGCAGGCAATCTTCATCTTCAGTTTTGGTGGAAACTTTTGTGATTGCATGCCTCATCCTAGATTTTATTCATTAGCTTCCATGTATGTGTTACTGAAAATGCTAAGGAACGCATTTAGTAAAGGCACCCGTGTTATTCATCAGTGTGTCCTTAGCATTTTGCATACTGAACAGTACCCAGTGTCTTTCAAATTAAACTACAATGAAGCAGATGGGATTTCATCATGCATAGTAAAAAATAATGACATTAGATAACTTAGTTAATAAAATTGTTCTCTGAAGTGCTAAATATGGATGCAGCATAGGAATAAGAACAGACAAAACTGGTTTATACAACAGTCAGTCACACAGAAATCTCCATTAATCAATACTTCATTGACACTGATCTTCATACTGTAGACCTCAGAATAATTTGTGAAGCATTAATAGAGGTCAGATTTGATTAAATCATATTCATAAACTTGCAGGACTAAATGTGGACTTAGAAATCACCTGATCCAGGGATGGCAAATGTGCATATGTGTGTGGTCATTTTCCAACAGGCTGGCAGGCATCATTAATCAATCACAAGACTCCTTTTCACTGAGCCTGCTACAGATGCAAAGTCCTTCTTAACTTACTATTCCAGGCAGGCAAGACCAGTCAGCATGATCTTGCAAAGAAGATGAAATCTATTTTTAATTGAGTCCAATCCTACCGTAACATGGAGAACAACAGGAGAAGGAAAGGAAATGTGAACTGGGGTAAAACAGAGAGAGAGATGAAGCATGAGAGACTTTGGATTCTGAGAAACAAACTGAGGGTTTTTGAAGGGAGTGGGGTGGGGAGATGGGTGAGCCTGGTGATAGGTATTAAAGAGGGCACATGGTGCGAGGAGCATTGGGTGTGGCACATAAACAATGAATCTTGGAACACTGAAAAAATAATTTTTTAAAAAATTTTATTTATTTGACAGAGAGAAACACAGCCAGAGAGGGAACACAAGGAGGGGGAGTGAGAGAGGGAGAAGCAGGCTTCCCGTGGGGAGCCCGATGTGGGACTTGATCCTGGGTCTCCAGGATCATGACCTGAGCCGAAGGCAGTTGCTTAACCAACTGAGTCACCTAGGTGCCCCAATAAATTATTTTTTAAAAAAATACAATCCTACATCCAAATAATGGGTGGGCTGGAGATGTGAGGAAAAGGTGGGATAAATCCTAGTGGCAGACACATACTGTTCTGTTTGTTCCAAGGCTAAAACAAGATTCTTTCCCTGACTTCCTTAGAAGATTGAATTATCTTCCATGAGGTACCTCGACCCCTCTTATAAAATGCCTTCAGGAGAGTTCTGTTCCATCAGTGAACCAGGCATGATCAGATTTGAACTACCCAACATAGGCACTGAGTAGTTTGAAGCTAGAATCTTTGACCATAGAGATATGCCCGGGGTGTGGTCAGGGTGAAGAAATAAAAGACAGGAATAATCTACTTTATTCGAGGAGGAAAGAAAGAGGAAATAGAAATGATGGCAAGGAAGAAGTTATAACTTCTGCTAGATCTCAAAGGATGAGTAAAACTCAGGAAGGCAATAGGAAATGAAAGTCATTCCAGCCAGAGGAAACCACAGAGACATGAAGTGAGAACCACCATCACACTAAAAGCCATCAGTATTGTCCTCGCAAACATGCCAGGGGAAGATATGGTAGGAAAAGAGTTTTTTAATACTCATGATTGAAAGAAAGAAAAGGAGAGACAGGAAGGGGAGAGAGAGAGAGGAGAGGAGTGGAAGATAATCATTAGAGGCATTACCATCAAGTAGATTCATGAGTGTGGCATTCACATCTTTTTGCAGACTCAGATTCAGAGAAAATGGTGTTTGTCTGAGGTTGACAAGTTGAAAAGTGGTGGGGCTGGGGTTCCACAGAGGCCCTTTGATTTCAAAGCCCATGCTCATTTTCTATTGCCATCCAGCACCCCTGGGCATCTTCCTAAGCAAGATTACTAGTTTGATGAGAACTTGGCTGTTATTGATATTGGTAAGATCTGATATATTTGCTCATAAATAAGACCTGTTCCTTTGTGCTTAAATATTAGCAGTTTGAATGAGATAGTTGTCCCCTCATTTTGGTTTTCTTTCTCCTGCTCCCAAAGCACTTGAAAGGGCTGATACAAGAAGTCACAACAGATTCTTACTGAAACCCTCTGACTCTAAGTAAATCGATGATCTTACCAAAACACATACAACTTGTTTTTCAAGTTTTTCCTTTATCAAAATATATTTAAGTAGAGTCAGTGTTGAATAAGTCAGAGCATGTGCTGGGTGTTAGACATATCTGGGTTTCAATCCCCACACTGTGACTTTCCACTTGCATGATCTTTACTATGTTAATTAACTGCCCTGACAGTCAAGTTTCTCATTTATAAAATGAGGACAATCATATATTCACACAGCTTTGTTGTGAAAATTAAGTATGATCATGTGTAATGTTCCAACCTCAGTATCTATAGGATCTTTGTAAGTAGAAGGCCCCTTTACTTTTCATCTTCAGTGAACTGCCTATGAAGGAAAAATGGTCCCCACGCTTACAGAGCTCAGTCATGAAGCAAATATGAGACTGTGCAGATTTGGAGAATTTCCCAGGATTGGTGGGGTAGAAGTGGGAAACCCCCTCTACTGCATGTCTGAATACAAGATCTCAATTCAGAAAAGTTTTTCAGGGCTTTTGGCTAATCTGTTATTTCCATTATTTCTCTGCACCCCTCTTAAATTGTTCCACTCATCCTACCAACTATGTAGGAGGCCTCTACCAGTGCACACTTCAGTCTTTGGAGGGAAAGGGAAAGAAAGCAGAGTCTTTGATTGAAGGGCAAATCTATGCCCCAACTTCACAACCAGGCTGAGCTAGATGGATTCACAAATACTGCTATCAGATTGAAGACTGGCCATATCAGGGAAAAAAGTTGACTGATACAGCATGGACACAGATTAGTCAGAATTGGTGCCAACAGAGAATGACAAATAGGGTCATGATACTTTAAACAGGCTACCTCTTAGTCATGGCTATAATAGAATGTAGATTTGGAAAGTGTATTTTGCTTTGGTTTAATACTGAACAGGAAAACAAGTTGTGGAAAGGATATTCAGATGAAGACACCAGTGGGCAGATACAAAGCTTCTAATGTCATGCAGCTTCCTCAGAGTTGTGCCCCTGAGTTTGCCATCAGGCAGTCCATGTTGAGTGAGGGTTTGTTCATCAACACACTGGGGACCTTCCACTCTCTCTCTTTTGGGAGAAACAGCCTCAAATTTCAAATATCTGCATGATTGACACAATAAGGAAACTTTACCTGCTTTGTGGTCATAGGCTTCTGAATATTTTTTCTTGAATCAGTAGAAATATTCAGCTTCCAGCTAGGACAGACCTGACCAAGACCTTCATAAGTGCCAGCTCCGCTGACTTGGTTTGTCTTGATGACACTTTGTGCTAGGTGGTGACCTCCCTAGTCCAATGCCTCAAGTTGGATGTCCCAACTCAACCATTTGAAGTTGAACTTAGCTACGTAATTTATAGAGATAGACTCTACAGGGGGACAAAATGCTCTTCCTAAAATTAATTCTGCCTCTCCCCTTTAAAATCCTTCAATAGTTTCTCTTTTTGGGGGGAGGGGAGGCAGGGTAGAGGATTAAAAGTCTTTACTTGACCTGTAGGATGGACAGAATCTAGGCCTTCATGGTCTCTTTGGCCTGATTGCCCCTTATGCTCTGTGATTCTGCACAAAAGCCACCTCTTAGTATTTTAATTGCTCCTTTGCATACACACACCCTTTCTGTTCAGAGTACTCTTCTTCCTTCTTCTCCAGTAAATTTTTAGGTACCAAGTTTCAAGCTCTTCTAGGAGGCTTTCTTGGTGTCCCTCATTAAGACTGCTTTTGTATGTCTTATTTTGTTGTTGCTTTCAGAGTCTATTGCCTTGCTAAGAAAAGCATAATAGACTCTGTACTCTATCAATGTTTCTTTTTCCTTCAGAAGATGTCATCAAGGGGAAATATAGCTTCTATCTTGTTTTTAACATAATTTTCTCCAAGCATGGGATGAAATTAAAAAAAAAAAGTGACATAGATTTTCCTTTTGAATATCATCTCTTTATGTTTCCTGACTTATCAAGAAAAAAGGGCCTAAGGAAACTGATTGAGGACCTGACTGAAAAGTCTAGTACTTTTTCACTCTTTTGATTGAAGTGTTTACAGTCTGTATGACTCATTTGGCATGGATAAATTGGTCTTGTATTTCTTCCTGCATGTATTTCTTTTTGGTTTTTTGACAACTTTACTGAGATATAATGTAAATAATATAAAATTCACTCATTTAAAGTGTACAATTGATTTTTAAGTATATTTACACAGTTGTGTTAACTACCCATAATCTAATTTTTTAAATTATTTTCATCACTCTATCTGTAAGGTTTTTTCATACATATATTTTTTCACAATCATGTATCTTATAGAAGGCCAATCTCATTTGTAAATACCCATTTATTGATGTTTTGATTCAATTAATATTTTTTTTCTTACATTAGATCAGAAGCAATAGAACAGAGACTGTTTCTGGGTTAAATTTATGTCACTAATACCATGCAGAGAACTTTGCATATAGTAGAAGCTTGATAAATATTAAAAGATTAGACTCAGGAACCTCAGTGTTATCATATGTAAGGGAGGGATATAAATATATATTACATAAGGATGCTTTGAGAATCCAATAATATAATACATGTGAGAACACCTTATAAACTGCAATGTCATATAAATCTTAGCCATTGTTTAATATCTATTTTTAAATACTTTGAAATGCAGTCTCAGAAAAACTCCTCAAGGTGGATGGTTGCTCAGGACAATGATCAATCCTGATTCAATCAACCCAATTCAATCCCAGTAGCCTCACTGAAGCATTTTTTTTTTTTTTTTTTTTTTAAAGATTTTATTTATTTGACAGAGAGAAACACAGCTAGAGAGGGAACACAAGCAGGGGGAGCGAGAGAGGGAGAAGCAGGCTTCCCGCCGAGCAGGAAGCCCGATGTGGGGCTCGATCCCGGGTCTCCGGGATCATGACCTGAGCCGAAGGCAGTGGCTTAACCCACTGAGCCACCCAGGCGCCGCCCTCACTGAAGCATTTTTGAAGAGAAAGAGGTACAGGGATGGAAAAGCAAAGAAATAAAACAGGTCTGTCTAGGGAAAGATTTCAGTTGTGGTTACTGGACACAGGACTGACTGAGAAGTAGAGATCAGAAATTATTAAGCTGTTGAAAGAATTATTTTGCAAAGAAATTACAAGTTCATTGAAAATGTCTTTTGACTTTAAGACTTGAGGCAAGCTTTTAGGGGCAGCTGTGTGGCATGCTTTTAGGGGCAGCTGTGTGGCACAGTCAGTTAAGGGACAGACTCTTGATTTTGGCTCAGGTTGTGATTTCAGGGTCATAAGATTGAATTCCATGTTGGGCTTTATACACAGAGCAGCGTCTGTTTGAGATTGTCTCTCTCCCCCTCTACTCCTCCCACTTGTGCTCACTCTTTCTCTAACATAAACAAACAAACAAACAAACAAACAAACAAATAAATATTAAAAGCAAAAACAAAAACAAAAAAACTTGAGGCAACCTTTAAGGCCCTAGCCAGTCATAAGCAGGAGTCAAGTTTCAAAACCCCTAAAAATGGTGTGCTCTCCAATATCCATTTCAGATGTCCCCAAAGAACTTACTAACCAAAGAGAAGACCTACAAGGGTGGAGCCATAGACCATGGGATACAAAGGACAAGGGAGTTCTTTTACGAGGGAGCAAAATCAGAGCCTAAAAAGGAACATTTTTCATTTACCTCATATTAGCACATTGATAGCCTCCCTGGAAATTTCTCGTAAAAACTTCATTCTGTCCTCTCATCCCATTCATTATGCTGGAAGTGAAAGACACCCAAGTTTGGTGGAGCCAAGTGATAGAAGGAGCTGAAATCCCTAAGTTACTCTTTGGAGGAGAGGCATCCAATCCACACTGCATTGAATGTGAAGAGGAAATAAACTTTTGTTGTATTCAACCAATGAGATCAGGGATTGTGTGTTAGCCTGAATTATACAGAAAAAAAATGGCTTTATATATGGTCCCACAGTTAGGAGAGCAGATAAGAATACTCAGAAGAGACACAAAGACAAAATTCCAGTTTCAAGGGAAATATTGAATTGAAAGTGAGATCAATACAGTGTCTGAAAATGATTCTTGACAACTTGATTAGGTAGGAAAGAGGCGTTTTAGCATCTTCAATGGCATTATGTGCCAGGATAAGACTTAGGATTTTAAACTTTAGGTTACTTTCCCAGGCAGGATGTCTTGGGAAACCAGTGCCCTGTAGGTTTCTTAAGATCTTCAATATGTTAATGTGTGTTGTCAACCCCCAGCCCCAACCACTTGCCACTCCCCACACTTCCACAGGTTCCCAGGGTCCTAGGGTCCCAAGAAATTGTATATAGGCTTTCATACCTTTTTTTTTTTTGGACAAGGGAAATATATTTTTCCAAGCATACGTAATTTCCAAAATCTCATATATGCCAACATTCCTCAAAAAACAGCATGGAAAACGTCTGTATAGACCATAAAGTTCTTTCAATTGCCTCCATCACCAGAGAAGGAAGATAAAGCCAAATGGGCGTGGGGAAAATTAAGAAGATAAAAAACCTGGCATTCATTTTGCTTTCTCCTTCTCTGGGCACTGAACCTTATTAGCAGTGAGGTATGTGCTAAGGGGAAATGCTGCCTCTTCCCTGAACAATGTCAGTTCTAGCTATGGGTGATGAGCTAAAACAGCAAATAAAAGCTTTCCAGTCCCCACCTAAGTGGCAGTTTCCCCCAGACACAAGTGTAGTAAGTACTGCCCAGCTAGGACTCGTGTCACCATGCCTATTCTTGAATTTTATCATTTTTAAAACCAAAACAGGTGTTTAAAATGATCATTTTTGCTCAAAGGCATGGAAATGGGAGACATGCTCTGTTTTTCTGCTTTCAAGAATCAATGGTGCAAAAAAAAAAAATGATCAATTGCTCAGAAGGGAAAAAATAGCAGATTAAAATTTTATGCCATAATTTTACAATTGATCATTATTGCCACAGAGGGCATAGTACAAAGTTATTTTCCAACCACTGGAAAAAAGATGTGTCTTGAAAAAGGGTATTTTTAGCATAATAAGTGATTGTGCAGTTATATATAGATTTTGTTTCCCTTTCTTCCAACTGTGAATGTGATTGTGTTCATATGTTTGGGAAATTTGCATATAATGTGAGCTATTTGTATCTTAGCCAAATCACTTGAATTCAAGTTCAAACTACTCTCCGAAATGGGACTGAAGCCCACTGAGATAAATATATTTATCTTTCATTTCTTAAGGCTCACATGCCGGGGAATGTCTTCCCTAGTTCCTGAAGTTGCCCATCTGGCAAATTTGCCAATAATTATCAAGCACTTACTGCTTGGAAAGCCAGCAATTGAATGAAGCATCAAAAATTGTGGTCTGTAGTCCAGGAGCAAACAGAAGGCTAAACTAGAAAATGATTTTTTTCTTGGCTTTTGTTTTTGTTTTCTTTTTTTTTTACTTTCTGCTAAGTTCCAGGTTGAATTTGGTTAAAAAAAAAAATCTCGTGAGAATCTGTAAAATGTCAACATTAGAAAAGACCTTCTAGCTTTTTTCATGTAAATATAATTCACATACCATAACATTTCCATTTTTAATGTATACAATCTAATTGTTATTAGGATATTTACACAGTTGTGCAACTGTCACCACTAACTAGAGAACATTTTTATCACCCCCAAAAGATCAGTATACCCATGAGCAGTCACTTCTCATTCTCCCTTCTCTTCAGCACCTGAGAAGAACTCATCTATTTTCCGTCTGCATAGATTTGCCTTTCTGGATTTGATATAAATGGTCATATATTATGTGTTCTGTGTCTAGCTTCTTTCAACAGCTTCACTTTATGGGTAAAGTAGCTAGGTTCACAAGAGGGAAATAAATTGCCCAACCTCCATGGATTTTTCCGGACCTATCCAGAACTAGAACCTGCCCTTGGGAGACCTCTATTAAACAGAATGCTAGCTGTGTACTTGATGGGAACTCCATTCTCAAGGGGGCTTTCAACCTCATTGAAGATGTCACCAAACAGAATTATATTCACTCTAACCATTCTCTGAGAATGCTATACAAGGTTAGCAGAGGACTTTGGTAAGCTTCACAGGGTATAAGAGGAGTTATGAATTCATTGAATAGCATGTTCAAATAACAAAAAAAATACGGTTTCTATACTGCTCTATAATAAATATGGATTTGGTGAAGCACAAGGCATTTGTGTTTCTGAGTGGGTATACAATATTGGGAGTTGAATCTCTCATAATAAACTGAACAAATGTGTCACAAATGTACTTTTGAAGGAGTTCCAGAGTATTAGCCTGTTTAAGCTCTCTGAATCTTTACCCACCTTTCAAAGTCAGACCCTAACTCTATGCCAAGACCCCTCAGTTGATATTTGTACAGTGTTGATTTGGACTTTGGTGAAAATCTATTTTCCCTGGAATATTCCCCCATGAACTCAAAGCATGTAATGATCTTACCTTCCAGTTCCATGAAATCATCCTACTTTCATATTTATACACTTGTATGGTTTTTTACTTCCCTCAGTTCTCTTTTTCTGTTGTAGTGAACAATATCCATCCTACTGAGCCCACACTGGGTTTCAAAGTGAACCTACTCACACAGCTTATCTTCCTAAAGTCTTTTGGCACTGAGCTCATCCTCTGCTCCCAGTTCAGTGTCCACCCAGGGCCCAGTGTATACACCTAGAACTCTGCAGCAGCATGCTGGGATGGATTCTTCTTTCTACTTGTGATGACTTTCCACTGACCTAATTCCTTCCAGAGCTCCAGGACTCTAGTCTGCCTCCTCCCATCCAAATTCTAGAGACTGAGATCTTGGTCCCTCTGCACCTCTTAAATAAGCCAAAGCACTTCTTAATAGCACATCACGAGTAGGAAATAATTCTTTCCTAAATTTCCAAATTCTATGCTCAGTTGCTACAACATCATGAAAATGGTGGCATCGGGCAGTGCTTTGGAGGTGAACGTCTAGAATTTGTAGCCCAGACTTGACTATTTTAGTAGCTATATGACTGTAATGAAGAGTCTTCACTTCCCTGTATTTCATTTTACTAATTTTTAAAATGGAGATAATAGTAGTTCATACCTTATAAAGTAATTCTAAAGATTAAGTGATTTTATATATGTCAAGTACTCAGGTAAGTACCTATAACATAGACATTGTATAAAAATAATAACTATTGTTTTATTTCCTCTGCATACAAGTAGCCTATATGCAACATTTATATAGAAAAGCAGGAGGTTATTTTGTTTTTCAAAACTTCTTAAAGTATCAACTAGGAGAAAAAGTACTCGATTGGGAAATAGGAAACTAGTGGAGCCAGTTCTGGTCCAATAGATAAATTATTATTGGATGCAGTGCATTTTCTTATGGAGGTTAAACATTTTCCTGTATCTGTGTCTACAATACATACATTTCTGAATACTGTTCTTACAGAAAGTGGAATATAAAAGTCTAAGTAATCACAGGCGCCAAATGAGTAATTTTGTAATGAATGAGATGTCCATAAATGATTCTTCTTCCTAAAGTTGATTAATTCTTTAGCTTGCTGCACATATTTATCTTCCTGAGTTGTCTCTGCATTAAAAAGAGAGAAAACCACCCAACAGGACAGCCAACAGTGATGGGAAATGATGGCTTACAAAAATCAGGATATTAGAAAATCTGGCCCAATGGGAATTGTGTCAACCAACCCCCTGCTTGCCCTACGTAAGTTCCTCTGTCTAGCCTGCTCTCCATTAAGTGACACTTCCTCTAACCATGTCACTTCACTCCAACCTGCCCTCCAAGTAATATGACCCAGCAATCCAGAAAGGCATGAGCAGTCTTGCAGTCTACCTAAAAAATGCAATGCATAATTCAGCCGCCCCCTTCCTTTATTTTCCCAGAGACCCTGTGGTTATCTCGACTGTCATTATTAACTTACTCTGTCTCCCTTCTCCTGTGCCTAGACCAGGTGTTCTAAGAGAAGGGACTGAGTTTTGTGCTCTTTAAATTACTAACACTTAGCATTTAACCAATGCATAAAAAGTTATTTGCCTTTTGTGAGTACACATGGTGATGAGTCATGTCAAATGGCTCTTCAACCTAGGTATGCATTGGCCATTTTTTACATTTTGCCCCCTCTGCCTGGAATGACTCCCCTTCCCTGTGCATTTGATGAGTCATCCTTAACGATCCAGCTCAGATACTGCTTCCTTCCTTTGAAGTGTTATCCTTGAGCCCCTCAGACTATCCTTTTTCTGTGCCATGGTAGCGTTTCTTATAGAAGTCAAAGATATTTGCTAGGCCTTATCTACATTCTTTGAAATAAATGTACTGAATGGTTAATTTGAAACTTATTTATTCATTTATAAGTCTTACTTACTCATAGGATGAAATTTGTTTAAAGAAGGTAAAAGTACCTCCTTAATCAGCCTTCCCAGAACTAGCACAAACCTGGTACATAACAACCACTCCATATAGTGTGTTGATCGTGCCTGTGTTGAATTGATGTAAACTGCATTGAGTTCAAATTTATAATGGAAGATGAACTTACTTTGAAGGTTTTGTCATATAATTGATATGTTCAAATGAAATGGGTGTATTACAAAATGTATAGTTAACTTTTACTTTGGGTGACTTTACAAGTGATTTTTATCTTTTTGACAGAATTTTAAAAAATTTTATTAGGACTTTTCTCCTCCTGGTGTTTTCTCTCTTTCTGTACAACTAGAGACATTCCTTTGTCCCAGAAAGATTAGGATAGTGGAAGGGAGAAGGAGTAATAGCCAATATCCAACCTTTGGCTTCTAAATAGGAGGTAAAGCCCAAAGGAAGATAAAAGTTAGGCAAGCCAGTTTTGTTGTGTGACAAAAAGAGATTTCTGAATTGAAGCATTTCATTTGGTGTAGCAAAGATAAGTCTTAGAGGTTTGAACATAAAATGTTTTTATAAGCTATGGGTAGCAGGAACTCAGCATGTGGCCAAGGATGCTTCTGGACTGAGGAGAAAATTCCTTTACAAGGGTATTTGAGCTCCAACTCCACAGAGTATTTGTGCAAATAAGTGTAAGAAAACAGAACAACAAAGAGTGTTTTTAGGTGAGAAGGGAATGACAAATGTAAGTGCCAGTTTCCCTCTGTCATTTCCCTCCGTCATCAACAGAAATGTGGGCCCAGAATAAGATAGAATCTGATCTAGAGAGTGAAGTTGTTTACTGATTACATTTTGTGTTACGTGTGAACATGGGCTTGACTGCACATTACTTGGGCTAACACAACAATTTTCGAGAAGGGAGGATCACCAAGACTAGGTGGGAGGTCTTCACAACCCTGCTGTCTGATCTTTGTGTGTAAACCATAGTTAAGCCATCCAAAAGGCTTCACAAAGGACCTAGGTGTACATCAGTAGGCCAGAGATACAAGGTCAAGAATATGGGCTGTTGAGATACAGATGACTTCTGACTGATGAAACAGTACAGTAATGCAGTAAGATCTATATGGAACCAACATTAAAGTTTGAGTGAGTAATTCTTACTCAGGATGTTATATAAACAATTAAGACCACCATGACCATCAAGCTGTGGTTAGAAGGCCATTCTCCCCAACAAAGGTTTTCAATAAATGTTGGGCTCCTGGCTACTTATGGACTCTGTTTTTATCATTTTTTTCTCAAGTATCTTAAAGAAATCAAGGTGATTAAATAGGAATATTCTCCAGAACCTAGAAAACAGGAGTGTGCTATTTAATTGAGTGTTTCAGTTAACATATATCAGCTATAATCATTATTGGTTATCCAAGGATTAGAAATTCTATGTATTAGAGTTACCCAGAGAGACAGAACCAATAAAAAGATCTATCATAAAGGATTGTCTCACATGAGAATGAAAGCTAAGAAGTCCCACGACCAACTGTTGGCAAGCCAGAGACTCAGAGAAACCAGTGGTGCAGCTCCAGTCTAAGTCTGGAGGCTTGATAACCAGGAAAAGCAATGGTGGAAGTTCCAGTTTGAGGGCAGGAGAGGACCAACTTTTCATCTCAACAGTCACATAGAAAGAGAGTTCTCCCTAGGACTTTTGGTTTTATCCAAACCTTCAAAAGACTGAGGCCCACCCACATAATGCTTCACTCAGTCTTTACTCTGCTTTACTCAGTCTACCAACTCAAATGTGAATCCCTTCCAGAAACAGAATCACAGACACATCCAGATATATGGCATAGTCTAGCTGACATATAACATTAATCATCACATGCTCTATGTCAATTCTTTGAAAATGTTAACCTTGTGGACCTATGTATGGGAAAGGATCACTACTCTGTCTGCCTCCATGTTGTTCTCAGGTCTACTTCTTTACTGTTACTGTACATAGAGCAGTGCCCAGAAAGGAATGTTAATAGATTAATTCAGTGACAGCTCTCAGCTCCTTGTTGCCAGTGAGTCTCAGAGTCTGCTGGATTTTCTTGCTGTCAGATTGGCATATGCCATGAGTAGATGAAGCATCACCTCTCTATATGGGCTCAACACTCATTTCTCATCTCTTTGCTGCCTTGCCATGTGAGAGTAGAAGCTCCTCCACCCAGCATGATTCCCAAGAACGGTGCCTTTTCTCTCAGATAAAGATGCAACTTTGAACCAGAAAAGCAGACCAGGCTTAGAGCCGTGGACCCAAATCAGTTTTATTTCTGCCATTTATTTTAAACATAATCCTTCTCATCAGTTTTCTCATCTGAAACATTAGGAGAAGTCCACATACTCTCTCAAGTTTCCCACATGCTCTGAAAAACAATTAAGTAGGTGCGGTAACTGTTGCGGTTGTTTCAGGGAAAGAAATTAGCACACCTATGGTGGTACTAGATGAAGAGCAGGAAATGAATAGATACGTTGCAGAGTTTGCCATTGAGTATCTCAGAATCTAGTAGAGAAGGTAGGTATTTCAGCCATTAACCACAATATCCTGTGATGAAAGCTAATTAAGGGATATATTTGATCTAACTCATTCACACTGTCTTATTATCAAAACCAGGTGACTGTGAAATAAGCACTCAAGGTTAGGAGCTCCTTTAAGGACACAGACAACTGGTTCTCCTCTAGATGAGACCCATGACCTCTGCTCTCGGGCATTATCACAAAGTTCTAACTCACAGCACCACGCAAAATTCTTTCAAAAACTGCATGAGAAAGAAGAAAGAAAGAAAAGCTAGATTTACAAGGAAGGAAAAAGGGCCTCAGGGCCAAAGGCCATGAATTAATATTTTTGTATTTCTATTACCTAACACAGAGCCTGGTGCATTATGGGCCCTCATGCACATGTTCATTCATTCACTCACTTGTTCAACCAGTACATATGCCAAAAGTGATGCTGGATTCTGGGACACAATGGTGAGTAAAACATGCAAGGTCCAAATTTTCCTTAATGGGTGTATATTAAAATGAGGGAGGGTGGACAATAACTAGTAAACCAGCAGATAATCTAACATGTTGATAGATCTTATAAAATAGATGGTGATGTGATAAACAGTACAGGAGATATGGTACATGCAGTAGGATGGCTAGGACAGCCTCTCTGTGAGTTCTGAAGAGGGAACAATGTAAAAACACTGGGAAGAAATTCCTTGGTGCCTAAGGAGTCAGGAGACAGGACTGCCAAAATCCTATCTGCTGAAGGGAGAGGGCAGTGCAATAGGTGTTTCTAGGGGTGGATAAATGAAGCATGGTTTCTGCTGACATGGCTGTGGGGGATGAGAAAAGAAAGGTATCAAGGATGATGCCTAAAATTGGTTAAAATGAACTGGAAGGAAGGAGAGAAGGAAAGAAGGAAGGGTTGGAGGGAGGGAGGAAGGTAGGAAGTAAAGAAAGAAGGAAGAAGGAAGGAAGGAAAAAGGGAGGGAGGAGGGAAGGAAGGGAAAGAAAGAGAAATGATTGGTTCATATATTGAACAGTGACTGATATTTCTGCACTAGATGCTGAAAATGTGCGTGCTTTTCTGGAATCTATAGCCTAGAATGTCATGCTGAATTTGATGATGGTCAAATAGAGCACAAGAGAATACTCAATCAGAATATAGGTTCTAAAAGAAGTGACAAAATATTTGGATAGTGATAGACTTCTGGAAAATTTGGGCAATTAATCATTCCCTGTATGTGATTTCATAGACATGGAAGGGAAGATTTACCTTGTAAGATCCACAGGATGACTGGGTGGAAAAGTGCATTCCAGACAGGGACAACAGTGTATACTAATCAATGGAAATGTGAAGAGCCTGGTACATGCACACCAAGTCTCCAAGCGGTTGAACAAAACTAAAGGGAAAAGTAGAACAGACGTGTTGAGAGAAGGGATTGGAATGTCAGGGGTGTCACATCAAGCAGTATTTTATAGGCTGAGAAGAGTTTACCATCAGCTAATTGTTCTGAAGTTCCAACTCTGCTGATCTATCTGTTTCTTCAACAAGTCAACTCCTTGCCTCAGGGGCATGGCAATCATTCACCCCTCTACTATCTTTATCATATGTTCACGTGGCTGTGTCCTTCCCACCAACCATTAATTAAATCTCAGTTCAAATACCACCTTCTTAGAAAGGACACCTCTTACAGCTCAATCTGTAATTGATTCTTTTGGTTTTTTTCCCTGAGTTTTTGTCTTCTTAGGTTTTCTACTATGTGGCATCATCTTAGTGATATATGCATGTATTTATTTATCTTTGACTTCCCCCACTGGGTTAAAAATTCAATGAGAGATGGAATTTTTTTCTATTTTATTTTATTTATTTATTTCTATTTCTTTCTTTTGTTTTCTTTTGTTTTCTTTTCTTTTTAAGATTTTATTTATTTGACAGAGAGAAACACAGACCGGGAGGGAACACAAGCAGGGGGAGTGAGAGAGGGAGAAGCAGGCTTCCCGCCGAGCAGGGAGCCCGATGTGGGACTCGATCCTGGGTCTCTGGGATCATGACCTGAGCCGAAGGCAGTCGCTTAACCAACTGAGCCACCCAGGTGCCCCTCTTTCTATTTATTTCTATCTATTTTATTTTCTGTTGTATTTTCAGCACCTTTCAGAGTAATAAGTGTTCACATTTGTGGAATGAATGAATGAGAAAACATTGATTAGGAAAACATATGGTCTAACTTGCCCTTTGGAATATAATTTAGGGGACAGTATTAAGGATGGCATCCTTCTGAAATACAAAGTGTCAAAGTAACAATGTGACATAAAAACATGTCCCATTAAAATTATGTTGAAAATGGTTGAGGCTCACTTTGAAGACTGATATTCATCATGTCAAGACAGTAGACCCAGTTTCCCCAGTTTTGTTTTTATTTTTATTACAATAAGTACAAGTCCCTCTTTTTTCACTTGACATCCTATTCAGCAGTCCACAAAATTATCCTAGACATTACTGCATTTAGTGGAGTGGTGGGGAAGTTACCCTGAGCTATTTAATTTTTTTCCCCTTAAGAAGGATGAATTTTGCTGAATTCATGGGAGCTTAATACTCATATGATAAGATATCACTTTTTGGAAGATAGGAGGGAAGTCTAAGTTTGGAGGCTTGGGAACCATTTACAACTGATATTTAGTTTCCCTGGAAATGAGAAAAAAAAATCAGAAAAAAGCCGCTTTAATCTCTTTCAATTCGCTAACACCCAATTTTATGTATTTGAGATGATTCTGCAGTGAAGTGGAACTTGTTTTGACTGCGTTTGGGTCTACTTTGCTCATCCTAGTCACAGCATGAATATTGTAGAAGCCTCAAAGTTAAGACCAACCTAGCGTCCAATGGATATACTATTTTTTCTGTACGTAGGCTCCACACCCAGTGTGGATCCCAATGTGAGGCTCAAACTCACTACCCTTGAGATCAAAACCTGAGCCAAGATCAAGAGTCAGACACTTAATCAATGGAGCCACCCAGACACCCCATAGTGATCCCACTTTATAACTTCTTTTGTCCTACCCCAGTGCACCCCAATAAAATACATAGTTCTTACAGGCAACATTGGTTAATGAAGATTCCACAACTGTCTTGTGAAAGTTAAGAAAAAAATTAAGTAATCCATTGAAATACCAATGGTGGCCCCTCTTTCTCTCTTATAAACATGTCATTAGATTTGGTCTTTCCTTGTAAGCAGCTGGGAAAGGTAGACATGTTAGACTTCCATTCTAAGAATGTGGCCAAACATGGTGTAGCTCGGAGTATGAGACACATTTCAATGCTAGAGGATGGTTATTGTCTAAAAGATTTTATTGCTGAAAATGGTCTATCAGGAGCTTCATGTCTAGTACTTCCATGGGCCTTTTACCACCAGTCCCTCTCTGACTACACAACCGTCAAAACCCATTCCTTATTAGCAGAAAAATGTGCTGGGAAAGAAGTGGCAGATTATGGTCATTAAACTGGTGTAGCACCATAGACTAGTAGGTTGGAAAGAGCCTGACTAAACCTTTGCAGATCCAAGTATAAGCCCAGACCAACCACGTCCTAACCCTTCCTCTTTTCCTCTCAGCTAGAAAGGATTTATTATTGCAAATTCCCAATGATAAATAGGCAGATGTGTCTAATGTCTCAGTATTTGTTGTCCCACATAAAAGGTTGAGAGACATGTGTGCTCTGTGGAAATATGAGTATTAATCTTAATACCATCATTTACATAATATTCTAAGAATCACAAAGCATTTTCACTCTGCAGGTGTGTAACACTGGGAGTGCTGATCTACTTTGTGCCAGGTGGAGTGTAGACAAAGATGACTAGAGCATAGAAGAGCTTTCTGGCCTGAAATCAGATACATTTGTGGAGAATTCTAGCCTTCTATTTTTGAGCTTGGTAACCATGGGTAAGTTAACTCTGTACAATCTCAGTTTTTTATACAAAAATTATGGAAAATAACCAACCATGTTTCATAAGGTTTTTGTGAGGATTTAAAGAGATAGTATAAAGAGAGTGCTTAACATAGTAAGAGTTGACAGTCTATTTATTTTAGTTATTTAGCTATATTAAGGAGACATGATAATCAACAAGGCGTGATGAGGAGGACCAAAAATCTCATTTTACATGCCCAGAAAGAGAATGTCAGGGAGGCTAAATGACTTGGTTAAAGTGATAAAAGTCCTGAAGCCTTGGGTCCAAGTTATAAGTTCCAAATTCATCTTGTTACTAGGATCCCAGAATTTGATGAGGGGATCCAGCAGGGTGTTCCTAGAGGAGGGAACTTGTCAGTGTTCATTAGAATTTCCACAGCTGAACATTTTATAAATGAGTCTGAGGAGAAAGAGTTTCCAACTCTTTTATTTCCATTTTTGTCCCAGTGAAAAAAAACAAGTGTGTGTTACAGGCTTGACTTACAAGGACTTGACAGGAGGAGCCCCTTGTACTGTTTGAGTTACTAATGGGATAGCAAACAGTCCCTGTAATTTACTTTGTACTTTGATAATGTCTTGGCTCCAAGGGTCACACAGGCCTTTCCAAACATTAACTTATTCCCCCTCCTAACGCTTCTAAGGGGTCAGAGAAGGTTAGCACTCCCTTTGTTGCACAGATGAGAAAACGGATATCTAAGAGGGTTATGCATCCTACCAAGGTTACCTGGCAAACCAGTGTGCCATTCAATCCGCTGCTCCCAGATACAGACACTCCTGGAACCCACACGGGGGAAAGTGCTTCGGGATGTTTTTCATCCTGACCTGGAACTGCCACCAGATTTCATTTGTGTTACTTTCCTGCGCATCTCAAGCAGTGCCTCCCGCTACCCAGAGGAGATGGCATCTTGACTTCTTCAGGACCGTGCAGCTGGAAGACGTGAATACACAGAAGCATGCTTGAGCGCAAAATATATTAGTTGCAAGCAAATATTACTTATCACATTAAGAGCTAGTGGGGAGGTTGATTTATTTGTTTTAAAAGTTAGGTGGAACAAGGTAGGACACACGTACACACATGTGAACCAGATTTCAGCACCTTGTCTGTAGACAAGAAACAGGGAGAGTCATCCATTAGGAACCAACATTTAACTGAGCTCCAGGCATGAGTTTAGAAGATTTCCCTTATGTGGACTCATTTAATCATCACAACAACCCTGGTTTCTTCACAATATTATACTCATTTTTGAGATGGAAGAGGCAGAAAGGCTAAATAGACCACTTCTTCCTTCACATTCATATTAAAAAGTCACCTTCCCACTGAATCCTTCTCTTCCAGAGCACCTTATCTGAAAGCATGACATCCTTTACACTCCTGTTCCTTTCCCTGCTTATCAATTAATAACTTAATGATATGGTTTATGATTTAGCCCCTTCCATTAGACTGTTATCTTCATGGGGCACCTGGGACTGAGTCCCACGTCATGTGGGGCTCCCTGCTCAGTGGGGAATCTGCTTCTCTCTGTCCCCCCGGTAATGAGCTTACTCTCTCTCTCAAATAAAAAAATGAAATCTTTTTAAAAAGAAAAAAAAGGGGCAAATTAGTGGCTCAGTTGGTTAAGCAACTGCCTTCAGCTTGGGTCATGATCCCTGAATCCTCAGATTAAGCCCCGCATCGAGCTCCCTGTTCAGGTGGAAGCTTGCTTCTCCCTCCCTCACTCCTCATGCTTGTGTTCCCTCTCTACCTGTGTTTCTCTCTGTCAAATAAATAAATAAAATCTTAAAAAAAAAAAAGAATGTCATCTTCATGATGGCAGGAAGCTTTACCTAGTTTGTTCACTGTTTTATTATCCCTAGTGCCCAGAAGAGAATGCCCAGTACATAATGGGTCCCAAAGTAATTACTGAATTAATGAATGAATGAATTTCTTCATGTTCTCATGATAGCTTCTAACTCTTAGTAGCATCCAATAACAGTTTCAATCTTCATTTATTTATGTGGTTATTTGATTAAGCTTTGTCTCACCTTCTAGAAAGATCTGTGAAAACAGAATATTTCATTTCAACTGTAAACTATATCCCAGTGCCTAGCATAATGCATAGCAGAAAGTACTTCCCAATAAATAGTTTCTAACAGAATAAAAAAAATACAGCAGTGTGATTGAGTTCAAACAGTAAAAATGTAACATTGCAAGATATAGAAGATTTTTCATTTATTCAGTAACTATTTATTGAGCAACAGACATTATTGCTACCTTCATGGAGCTTACTACCAAGTGGTATATTTCTTATACCAAATCTCAAGGTAGGTCTTTATTACAAATCTATAATTTAAGTAAGGAACAATCTCAGTTATGTTTTGATATTTAACTCACAGTTTAAATGTGCCTTATGCATACTGGACTTAAATATCTGGCAACTTCACTGGCCTGGAATGCAGGCAAGAGGCACAAAGTAATTTGGAAAAGCTTCCTTCCACTTAAAGTGGCAAAGTTTGACAACATAAATGTTTCTTAAATCATACTTCACATTCCTTCTACTCTTAAATATCAGAGAACTGCTCTGTCATCGTAGGGTCTGTCCTCCTCTTAAGTTCTTCCCCCTGGTCCATCTATCCCTAGGCCCTATAGATTCTACAATCAAGTATCTTAATTCTTGTTCTTCCTCTTCATCTCAGTGTAGTTTGACATTATGGGTTCCAAATTGGGAACCCAAATTATGAGTTCCTCTTAACTAGCCTTGTTACTTCCCTAACACAGGCGTATAAATCAAAATAAATAGGACAGATAAAGTAATGTCCAAAGCAAGTCTCACTGAAGAGAATGATGCTAAACCCAGCCTAGTGGCAGAAAATTCTATGGCCATCTGTGGCCAAAGAGAATGAAGAAATTCATCAGCATATGGCTCACTTCTTACAGAGCTCACCTCTTACAGATTTAGCTTCTAACTCAACTATGATATAAATTTATGAGCACTCATCCTAAAGCCATCTCCTGATTCCTAAGCTTTATTTTTTTAATGTGTGACAAACTCATTTAGTGTGGCATTCAAGTTGCTTTGCAATCTACACTCTAGTTAGGTCTGTCTCTCACCCCTTGCTATACCTATGGCACTTAATTGTTGGTACAGCTGTCTTCTTACTGGATGTGTATTTATCTGCATATGGGATGTGCATCATTAGAGAATGGGACTTGCTTTTATCCTTGACTCCATAATGTACTATGTACACTGTGTACATAATGTAACAGTGAAGGATAATAAAGGATCTCCTTTATTTATCAAAGAGACAGCAAAAACAGGTTTGGAGACTGTGGCACACAAAGTAGCTAGTTTGGAAATTCAGTTATATTACCTTTTTCATTGTATTAGGTCAAACAATTACCTTTTATTTCTTGCAGAATGAAACTGGCTTTCCATTGTTTTGAGACACAAAAATCTCTTTTCAAATAAACTTATTAAGATGTAAACATGTACATAATGAAAGAAAACAGTCAATACTATAAGGAGTACAAAGATATGATGATAAAAAGATGGGACATTTAAATGACTGACATTTGGGAAATATTGTATTAGACTATGAGATCCTTCTCTTGGACTGAGCAACATGTCTACTCATCTCTCTGTGCCCCAAATCCAGCAAGATGCATCCCAGGCTTTCAGTAAGCACTTGTGGAAGCTTAGATTCCATGACTTATCACTGAGATCAGGCTCATCTCATATTGTTTGCCCCTTTTTCCTTGTACTCACCTCTAAAAATCTCAAACTTTCATTTAATTCAACACTCTGCCAATGTTATGCCTGTACTCATGGCTGCTGAAATACACACCATACTAACTCATCTCACTTTACATGTATGACTGATAATTTCAAGTGGATGATTAGGGCCACCCGATGATTCAAGGACATTTCTGTATTCCATCCATTCTCCCAGTGTCCTTTTTTCTTACACCTCCAATTCCTCCCCTTTCCTTACTTTTAGCTAGTGGCCTTCCCACCCTGTTTAAGTGAAAGTAAAAGCCACTAAAAGAGACATAGCACCTGTACCATCATCTATATCTGTCTGTTGGTTTCTAAGCTCATAAATTCCATCATCCTTTGTATTACTGTGGAAGAATGGTCTGCACTCAAATCCAAGACCATTTCCTCTACTTATGCCCTAGACTTCCTCTCCTCTCCTTACTCAAGGACTTAATTCCAGTAAATATCCCTTCTCCTGCATTCCAGCTCTACTGATTCATTCCCATCAGCAGTGAATGTGCTGTAAAATAAAATTTTCCCATATTAGTACCACATTTGTATCATTTCTCTTGTCCCTTTTATAGAAACCTATACCTTTAGTTCATCTCACTTTCTTTCTGGAACTGTCCCTGACCAGTTTTCACCAAAACAATTTTGATCAAGGCCATTAATGACTTTTGTTTACTAAATCTAATAGCCATACTTGGCTCTCACATTACTTGACCTATGTTGCTTGATACAGTTAATCACCCACTTTCCTAAAGCACTGTCATTGCTTGTCTTCCAGGGAGACGCTGTCTCCTGGATATCCTCCTGCCTCAATCACATTTTCCTGGTTTATTCTTTTCTTCAAAACCTATAATAGTTGGAGCTCCCCCAAAGCTCCCTCCCTAGAGCTTTTCTTTACCTAAACGTCCTCAATTGACCTAGCTAGATGCAGGGCTTAAAATTCCATCTACACACTGAAAAGTGCTATATTTCTACTACTGCTATATTTCTAGCTCAGACCTAATCCTCCAAACACCAGATTTGCATATAGACATACCAACATAACATCACCATTTGGATGTTAAAATAGCATATTGAATTTAGCCTGGTCAAAATCAAACCCCTAACCTCACCTCTTCCTACCTGCTGTTATTAACACCTTTCACAATATAGTTCATGGCAGCTTTACCCTTTCGTCATTCAGGCAAAATATCTTGGCATTATCTTTTGTTTCTTTCTGTCTTTATATCTAATATGCAGTCCATCAACAAGTCTTGGAATTTTTACCTTCAGAGTCTATCCAGAACCTGACCAGTTCTTACCATTCCACTGCTGTCACCCATTCTCATTGTCACCTGGCTGCCTGAAATACCTCCCAATTTTTCACCTGCCTTTTGCCTTCCATTCTTAACACATCTCGAGTACGCCTACGTCCAGTGACTTCTTACCTTGGTAAAATGGCCAAAAAGTCCCAGATGACCTGGACGTGCAGACTCTCTGACCTCTTCTCCTGGTACTGTCATTTTGGACAGTCTTCTCAGGCTGTGTTATCCTCCCTGGTCTTCCAAACACTTTATCTCATTTGTATGTGTAGGTCCCTCGGTCTAGAACATCTTTCCTTACAAATATATACAGGCATCATATATTTTTTTAAATTTATTTTATTTTTTCAGTGTTCCAAGATTCATTGCCCATGCCCCACACCCAGCGCTCCGTGCAATTCGTGCCCTCAGTACCCACCACCAGGCTCGCCCATCCCCCCACCCCTTTCCCTCAAAAACCCTCAGTTTGTTTCTGAGTCCAAAGTCTCTTGTGTTTTGTTTCTCTCCCCAAATTACCCTACTTCCCATTTCCTTTCCTTCTCCCACTGTCCTCTATGTTACCCCCTATGCACTGCAAGTAAGTGAAACCATGTGCTACTTGACTTTCTCTACTTCATTCATCATATTTTTGTAAGAGGTCCCCTTCTCATTGAGACTCTCCCCAACCTCCCATCTTGAGAAATGATATCTCCCACAGCTGCCCTGGTGCAACCCTTCCTTCCTTCCTTCCTTCTTTCTTTCCTTCTTTCTTTCTTTCTTTCTTTCTCTCTTTCTTTCCTTCTCTCTGAGGGATGGTAGTGAGAGTGTATGAGTGGAGGGCAGGGGAGAGCAGGAGAAGAAGAGAGGATCTAAAGCAGGCTCCATGCCCAGTGTGGAGCTAAATCAGGGCTCAATATCACAACCTGAGATCATAACCTGAGCCAAAATCAAGAGTTGGATGCTCAATCAACTGAGACACCCAGGAGCCCCATCCTTCTTTCTTTACTTCACTTTTAACCATAACAACTGCATATAAACCCTTACACATGTAAGCATATGTATATACATACACATATATATATATATATATATATATATATATATATATATATATAGAATGATTACATCCTAGTTGGGAAGATACACACAATACAACATATACATCAGTTCATTCTTTTTTTTTAATAGATTTTATTTTATTTATTTGACATAGAGAAAGCTCACAAGTAGGCAGAGAGGCAGGCAGAGAGAGGGAGGAAGCAGGCTCCCTGATGATCAGAGAGCCCTATGCAGGCCTCGATCCCAGGACCCTGAGATCATAACCTGAGTCGAAGGCAGAGGCTTAACCCACTGAGCCACCCAGGCACCCTACATCAGTTCATTCTTACGAGTATATACTTATCATATATTTTTAAAAAATACTTATTATGAATATATGTAGTTTACTGTCCACATCTTCCCACATAGGATGTAAGTACCAGGAAAAGAAGGATTTCACCTGTTAGTTCATTGCTGTCTTCTCCACACCTACACAGCGTCCTGGAACATGAATAGACTCCTGATACTTATTCAACAAATAAAGAGAGAAAAGAGAAAGAAGGCAGCAAGGTCAAACACCTGTATCTACCACATTGTACATTTTTACATCTATATTATATGTGAAATAGTATTACCTTCTTCTGAGATTTTTAAAGTGTATTCAATACATATGTTGTTCACCCTCAAGGAAGGATAAGAGAAACAGACACATAAATGAAAAATTGCCAGATGACTTGAAGTCTATAGAATACTATACCCCTTTCTCAACCACGGCCTCCCCATTTTGGTATGGCAAAAATGGACTGCCGCTACACAGCACTGTAAATGGCCATAGCCTCTCCCATAGAACAGCTCTCTCTGTTCTCTGCTGGCCTCCATGCCTCTGGATCATCTTATCTGGACAGCCACTGCTGGCATCTGAGTTCGAGTTTCCTGCAACAGTACTTTGTTCTTGAGACAGTCTACATCATAGCTTCATAAGACCGGGATGTACTCAAGACAAAAAGGGGGAAAATACATCCAATAATAAAATATGTCTTCAGCACTTAAGAGACTGAATGCAAAGTTATTAGTAAGATTGGCCCCTTGGAATCACTAATTTCCAGAAAACTGGGTTTTTTACTGTAAACCTGGAATATTTGAAGACTTGCCAACAATTCAAAGATCTAATTGCTTACTATCATTCTTTAAAAACTGACTATCTTTTTCTCTCAATTTTAATAGCATTTATGAGAATTCATTGAGGGTTGGAATTTTTTAAAAAATATCCTTTGCTGAAAGGGTAGAGTAGATATAAGGGGGAAATGAAAGTTCTTAACAGATAACAAATACTAAGAAAACTGCTCTGTGATACCAGGTATTTGAGCGACAGCCATCTCGATCTGTCTGTCCCTCCTCCCTCACTTCCTCCTTGTTTCTCTCTTACCTTCCACTGCTGGTCTTCTTCATCCTCACTGTGTTTAAATCTGCATATCAAGATGTAAGTAAGTTTATACTCAACTGAGTCTTGCCTCGCTGCTGAAACATGAGCAGAATTCTACGGGGCAAGTCTGTTGACATACTGCTACACCCAAACACTGGTACAGGAACCATTCTGTATTGTTGTTGATCTGCTTCGAGATAGGAAGTGATAGAATCATACACAGAGCACTCTCCCATCCAACTCAACCTAGTTTTTTGCTGATGATTCTGAAGGTTTGATACTTCTTACTGATAACAACCTGTATACCCCGAAATTCAGTTTATTATGATAACAATGAGACTGTGCTTTCAAAAAGGTTCAGAGACTGTATTCCAGTTTTTATTGCGCCTATTATCACTAGGAGACTTGTCCCAGGTGGCTTGGGCCTTTGCAATGTGCATGTGCTGGAGATGCAAAGGTGGAGGGTGGAGTAAATTCCAGAGCTAATTTGCATACAGCCTCTACTTCCACTTAGTTGCTCCCCTGAGTGGTAACACCTTCAAGAATGTTTGAATGTGGGGCACCTGGGTGACTCAGTTGGTTGAGCCTTCGGCTCAGGTCATGATCCTGGAGACCCAGGATCGAGCCCCACATCAGGCTTCCTGCTCGGTGGGAGGCCTGCTTCTCCCTTCTCAGTCCCTCTGCTTGTGTTTCCTCTCTCTCTGTGTGTTTTTCTCTGTTAAATAAATAAATAAAATCTTTAAAGGAAAAAAAAAGAATGTTTGAACGTCTGGGGTGAGTTTGAGGTTGGGTTGAGACTGTGTATGCCTGAGAAGAGAGGAAATAGGAGCAGGCAGGGAAAGGAAGTTATAGTAATAGTAGTGCTAATAACAATAATGATACTTACTGGATCTGAGAATGTGATAGACACAATGTCATGAGCTCCATCTGCATTTTCTCATTCAATCCTCTCAATAGCCTGGTGAAGCAAGTGCTCTTATCATTCCCATTTTACAGATGATAAAACCAAAGCTTATATAAGTTTTGAAACTGCTTAAGGTGGCACAAAGAAGAAGTGACAGAGCTTGAAAATAAACTCATACTCTTCTAATTCCTAATTCTGTGTTCTTGAATATACTGAATCAGCTCAAGATCCCCAGGGGGAGGGAAAAATCAGATCTTCCAGACAGCTCCAGATGACCTCCTCCAAGCACCTACCCAAATCTACTTTCTTGGGGCCTCCACTGTGAGAATAAGAGATATGGAAGAGAAACTAAGTTTCCACATGCTCTTCTTCAATCACCTAAGGACCTACCAAATATTGGTGATATTTCCATTTGCTCCTTGACAGAATGAAAAGAGAGTTCACAAAGGTCAGTGTGTCATTAGGCATAGGGAAACTGGGAGGCTGGGAGATTCACCAGCTTTAGAGATACTGGAAGGGTAAACAAGGTGGCAAAAAAAAAAAAATTACTGAGGATCTATTCTGTTAATTACTCCACTTGAGATAGATACATACAAAGATAAATAATACATATAAACATGCATGCATATATACCACATACACACACACATCTGTGTGTGTATGTTTTATGGCAAACCAGCAGTGAAGGCATTAATTCACTTTCAGGAGAAAACATTGCATCTCAGAGGTTAAGAAACTTGCTCATTGATACAGACTCTGTGCATGACAAATCTCATGATTTGGGGCATGCCATAGTACCTTAATGAGCCTTAGCTAACCCCTCTGAGATATGAGAAATCACACTTGCCACCAGGAATCCGGGAAATACTGTACCTAAGACTACCTCTGGACCTGGCACAAAGCCACAGCTCATTACACGTACACTGAAGTAAATATGGCCGACCACCTCCCAGTGTCATCTTCACGTGCTTGGACCCTGGAGCAGTCAGAGGGCCACCCCCTGTGTAACTCTGGAGCCACCTTAGGTGACAGTGTATACTGTTGGGATCCAGTCTCTGTGATACAAGCAGAAGTCAGAATATAGCATATCACCCTAATTACGTCATAATTGAACGATAATATACATCACTGCTTGGCAGAAGCCCTTTGAAGTCAGGGCATCACCACCCTGCCTCCTGGGACTGTGTGCCGTTACCACGAGCATAATTGTTGAGCAACTGACACATTCCCAGCAGCAAATATTTCAGCAGGTAGTGAAGATAATTAGGAGCAGATTTTGATCTTGCTGACTTATGGTGAAAAGCAGGGTAACAAGGGATATGAATACAGAGACAATCAAGTCATATTAAAGTCTTCCATGAAAGCTCCCTCTAATACAAGGATGAAAAAGCAGTAAAAACAAAGCTATTTTCAGTTTGAAGAGGAGAAAATGCTCCCCTTTGATCCCTGACATACTATGACAGGGAAACAAAGCTCTCAGACAAATCATGCTGTATGGTAATTCTGTTTCTTGTTTGAAATTTTGTGTGTGACAACCAATTGCTGCTGCTTTAAAAGGTTCATTCACTTTGTTCATTCAATAAATGTTTGATAAACACTTAACACATGCCAGGCACTGTGTTAGGCCCATGGATCTTTGCACTCAACCAGTCACAGTAGATTGGGAGAGATGGAAATATTTTTCCAGATAATCACAGTACAGTATGTTAAGCATCAAGCAAGGTTAGTGAGGGTGCCTTTGAAGCAAAAGAAGGGAGCCCTATACTAGACTGGTAGACACATGATGAAGTCAAGGGTGTCTTCCTGGAGGAGGAGGTATTTGATGATCTAATAGGCTTCAGCTGTGTTAATGGGGAAAAGTTGTTTCCTAAATGGCAAAGAGTTTGTGGAAAGGCACAGAAGCATAAGGAAACTCAGGGGGTAGAAAGAAGTTTAATTCATGAATTCATCTCCATGCAGGTGGTAGGGCTGTGAGAAATGAGAATAAATGGGGCTAGGTCAGCAACATGTGTTCTGCTAAGGAAGGGAAATGAAACATCTTTGAATGAACTTTTAGAATCAAATTTCTTTTTTTAAATTAATTAATTAATTTGAGAGAGAGAGAAAGAGCACAAGTGGAGGGGAGGAAAGGGAGAGAAGTGGTAGAGGGAGAGTGGCAGAGGAGGAGAAGCAGAGTCGGAGGGAGAAGATACCTCTCTGCTGAGCAGAGAGCCCTATGTGGGGTTTTGATCGCAGGACACTGGGATCATGAACTAAGCCAAAGGCAGATCCTTAATCAACTGAGCCACCCAGTCACCCCTAGAATCCAATTTCTATCTTCCAAAATTGCCAGAATGGATAGTAAATTACACCAAAATGGGACAGCTAGGAAAGCTGGAAGTCACCTCGGAAGCTGCTGTAATCACCAGCAGAGAATTCCTAAAGATCTGCGACAGTGGAAATGAAAGAGAGAGCTCAAGCTAGATCACTCTTCTTAGAGGTTGAATTCAGAGTAGAATGAACTAAGATCTAAGTCTATATTTTGTGAAAAAATAGAAGCTCAGCTTTAATGAAACTAGTAATTAAGACCACCTTGATTTAATTTATGGAATGTACATGTTCTTGAAAAAATTCTCTATATAGATTAGATTTTCATAAACTAAACCACATCTGAATATGGCAGAAGAGCTCATTACTTAACACACTATTTTTCTGATTGATTGGAGTATAAATAATAACCTTCTAATTTATTTACTTATTTAATGTGAATTTTTGGATTTGGGGTTAGCCCAAAGCATGTTGTGTATGCCTTTGCCACCAGTTCAATTTTATTTAGCCAAATGATATACTTTTTTCTCTAACAATGTATAGCTAGCTCTCATCCCTTGCAGTAGTGTTGTTTCCCACTGCATCCATTTCAGCAGTGCCCTGGCTAATTTTAGTTGTTTACCTGTAACGTCAAGTTAATATGAATGGTCCATTTACTGTAAAAAGACCATTTGTGAGTGGCATGAAAGCATTTTTGATGAAATTACAAATGAATACATGCATAAACAGGAAAGGGGGGAGTGATAAGTGGATAGATGGGGAGGTGTAGGATTTGTAGATTCTTACGCCTTCAACAAACCCTGAAGAGTAAAATCATGTGAGGAAACTGAGCCACAGAAACTAGCCATTGCCAAATCAGAAGTCAGATCACTTAATAAACAGTCTAATGACACTGACGCATATCATACAGATAATAGACTTTGGCTAAATAAACAAATACTAAAAGAACTGTATACTTCTATAGTGTACCAAGATAATAACAAAAGAAAAATTAAATGAAGTGAATAACAGGTTCCTCCAAATTCCACAAAAAAGATGATTTAAAACTTTTTAAATGTTTTTTATTATTATGTTCAACTTCCAACTTTAAAAAGAAAATGATTTTGCATAAAAAAAAATTCAAGGAAGAATCCACCAGGGACTGAACATACATTGTCCCATTTCATCTGCATGATCGACCAAATATGTAGATGTTCCTAGACCCCTTTTACAAATGACAAAATTGACATTCAAAGGAATTAAATGATATGCCCAGCATCGTTGACTTCTAAAAGTCGAAGGAGGACATGCAACCTGTCTCTGCAACTCCTATCACCATTTTCGAACACCTCCCACTGAAGCTGGGATTCTGCACCAGCTCTTGGGACTCTGATGGAAAGACTCTCCATGAATGCCTTCTGTTTATCTTTATAGAGTTATGTGTGAACTGCTTTCCAGGGAGATCATTGAGTAAGTTACTGGGATCCTTTCTTGCTTAATACTTCATAGGTAATAAATAATTTTCCCCAAGTAATTCCAAATACAATGCCTTAAAGACCTCAAGCCACGTGTGGATGCTTGTTGAACTCTCTCAATTACTTCATCAGGTTCCAATAAATGAATACAAAAAGAAAACATACTGGGTCAAGTCAGTGGTCCATTCTGCCCGGTGGACGACACTCATGCTGACATGAAGGGCCATTTGTCATTTGTCCTCCATCGTGTTGATTCAAAGCATTCAGCAACTACCCGAGCAGGTCAAGCTTGTCCTAATTACAAATTGTAACTTAACCATTCATCATTTTATCACAATCCTTTTCGAATGTATCGGTATGCATCAGTTAACTCAAAAACATTTATTGAGCACCTTTTGTGTGCCAATTTCCAAGATATAACAGATTCCAGGAAGAATAAGACCTATTGCCCCCGAAAAGGGCAGGTAAACAGACAACTGCTGTGTATTACAAATGGGTTATGATAGAGAACAGCAGATAGTGCTAAAGAAATTGGTGAATGGGGTCATATTTTCCTGTCAGGGGTGTGTTGCTTTAGGCAGCATGTCCCCTTTATCCCAGGCTCCAGTGCAAATTCACCAAAAGCAGATATGCACTGAATCTACCTCTTGGAGCCAAGCCCAGCAAATCCAAAGCCGAAAGCAGAGCCACCCTCTCGAACCCAGCACAAATCAGCCAAATGGTAGTCACGTCAGATGATGGACTTGAAAACAAATGCTTGTTGCTTGTAAGCCTCTTGTTTGGGTTGGTTTCCTTTTATGTAACATCATTACAACAGTAATCAGCTGATACCAGATATATGGCTCTGGCACATGAATGGTACCCACTAACTGGGAATTGAGCTGTTCTTATCTTTTTTTCTCTTGGCATCAAACATCCATTGAAAATGGAATGTACATGTAAGTGAATCCATGTCTACACCATTTTTAAACAAAATATTCTACAGTTTCATCACCAAAGACTATCTAACTCCATATTACAGAGAGGGAAATGAAAGCATAGAGATTCATCGTGCCTATAATCCATGAATTCAGTGCAATACATAAGATAAACAGGGTCTGGTGTCATTGGGAAATCTGCTGCCTACCATGCAATGGGGAAGCTCAGTGAACATTTCAGCTTTCCCTCAAAGGAGGATCTGCACTGGGGAGCTGGGAAGTCTGGCTTGGCCCTCCTGCCAAGTGGCTTTTCTTTGGAGGAAGACATAATGTTACACTTGACAATGCAGGTAAAAAGAAGCACCAAATGATTCTTAGGAGAGCTTTACAACGATGACTGAGGCAGGTTACTGACCCAGTTTCTCTTTTGATGGAAGCTGTTCTGAGGCTTGAAAAAAATTCTTGTAGCCCTCTCTAAGAGATACAATGTTCTGGTGTGATTGTTGGACTTTTCTTTCTTTTTCATAAAAAAGAGACACTTGAGCTTACTATGAGCAAACTCCTTGAGAGTTGAACTTGTAAGTTTCCTTTCCAGAGTGCACACAGGATGGCCCCATATTTGGACATCTTACGTTTACACATGTCATCACACCACAGGCTAGAAAAAGGACACATGGGGACAGTCACATGTTTTATTCATGCTACAACTGTATGCCTACCACTTATCTTGTGGCAGCAAAGGATTTAAAGTGTGGTCCAGGTTGTGAAGAAAGGAAGGAAAAAAAATTAACAACCACTGGTGGCCAATTAAGGCATTTTTGTCCTATACTTTCCTTGTGATCTTCATAACAACTCTCTAGGGTGGGTAGAGTCTTCTCTTTTAAAAACAGAAAATGGAGTCTCAGAATAATTACATTGGGTTTACTGGAACCAGACTCTACTGCAGAGATTTGAATGCAGAAGTTTTCCTGAGGGGTCCATATGGGAAACCCACCTGGAAGAGCAAGATGGGAGAGGGCCTAGGCAGAAGTGGTTGCAGTCACAACAGAGACCTCAATTGATTCTACAGGTTCTGGGATAACTCCAGATTGAGACAAGGCGTTGAGAAAGGCCCAAGTGACTACACAAGGAATATTTTTTTTATGAAGTCCTTGCTATAAATAACCAGGTAGGAAGAAAGAATTCACAGATTTTCTTTATTTACTCATTCATGCATTCATTGATAGAATCATTCATTCACAAATACTTAGAGAGCCCCTACTGTGTGCCAGAAGCTACTTTAGGTCCCGTATAAACTCTGAATATGGATTAAGTGTACTTTTTGCCCTTTGAGGACCTTGCAGTCCAGACTTGTGGATGGCTAAGTAAACTAGATCTTTAAAAACAAACAAGCAAACAAAAGCACATACCATAAAACTTACATTAAATTATAAGAAGGAAGGACCTAATCTGCAAGTAAATGTCTCCTAAAGACTGCAGGAAATCCCTGAGAGACAAGACACTTGCATAGAGGACCCAAGTATTCCCTTCTGCCTTGAAAACCATTTTCTGTGGGTAGGACCTAATTAAAGAGTATACTTTTCTGTCTCATCATCTCTGTTTGATGGATTTGGCTCAGCACAGAGGCCAGAGTCTGGTTTGGATTGCTTCTGGATTTGCCCTTCTATCAGATGCATTCTCTAGACTTTTCTCTCTGCCACAGAGGAAAAAGAAAATGTTCTTACTATGAATAATAACCCCTTAAATGAAGTGACTCGAAAGAAAGTAGATTGGAAAATAAAGACTGAGCTAAATAAAAATGTCATAATAGGCAAGAAGTCCTGCCAGTACTTTTCCACTGGGACCCTTAACCCACTATCCATCAATATTTTGGGCTTAAAGTAGACAAAGTAATTAGCATGACACCATTTGTGGAGACCTCCATGGACATGAAAAGGCACAGTTCTGGCTTCAGAGCCTCCTCATCAGTAGAGCAATATAAACCCAGTATGAACAAGCAGAAACACTTAATAAAGACGAGGTGAAATTTCTTTGAGGTTTCTTTTCAAAGTTAACCAGTTTGAAACAGATATGATGCACAAACAGTCTGTTGAGCTCTGAATCTACCATTATGTTTCAAGAAGAAACTCGCGGTAGTCTACCCTGCCGATACTACCTTGCAATATAGAAGTAAAAAGAGTAAGAATGACTTATCCTTAAGAGAAAAAGAAGGACTTGACATTTAAAGAGTGTCAAACTGAGGTTGAATTATGCTAATCTAATTTCTTAGAAGCACCCAACCAGTTTAATCACCAAAAGAGAGTAGGAGGAAAACCATCTGGAAACTACGAAGATTATCTCACTCACAAACTCATTCATTCATTCATTCATTCATCCATTCAGCAATAGGCACTGAGCTCCTACTATGTACCAGACACTCTTCTAGGACCATTCAGATGAAATGGTAGGTACAACAAAAAAGTTATTATTTTTCTTGAAACTCACATTCAAGAGCAGAAAAAGAAATAATTATCAAGCATGAAAATAAATAATACAAGTATAATATTGAGGATTGATAAGGGCTTTGGAAAAAAGCACAGTCAGGATATAGAGGATAATGGCAAAGTCAAGGATTTCAGATGGAATGATAGGTACCAGCTTCTCAGAAGAGGTGGCGTTTGAGGAACAGTTCCAAGGAAGAGAGGTGCCTTCTAGAAATCTGTGGAAGGAAGAGTACTCCAAAGAAGAGGAAATAGTCAGCAGAAGGTAGAAATAACTTTGGTGTAAATGAAGAAATTCTAGCAAGCCAGTTCATGGTCTATTCACAAAGCTGTGTCCTGGATGTCTGGTCTCCCAAAGGAAGGCTTGCTGTTTCTAAGTTGCCCAAAGACACTAAATACAGCCGTGGGAGGTCCACGAGTTTTGTGAGCAAGAGCGAGGATGGCAGGAGATATAATTGGCAAAGCCAAACTGTGACATCATTAGAAAAGCAGTATGCCTAAGTCAGATGTCCTGGTTTCTGATTCAGATAATACTGCCACTCAGGACAGAATGACTTGGGGCCAACCCCGGCTCTCCAAGGGGCCCCAATATATTTTCTATACAATACAGAAGCTGAACTTGATCCATAGTCCCCTCCCCCTACTCCCTTCACAGTTCTGTGACCCTACTGTTTAAAGTGTAATTTAAAGTGGGTGCCTCAGAACTTCAGGCCTTGGAGATGCCTGCAGCTAATCCCATCGTGTGATGTTTGGCTTTGTTTGTTTAGGTAAAAATAATTAAATCAATTATCTTTTACACAATAGCCAGTGAGCAGTTTTTTTAGTGAGATGAGTAAGGGAGAGGATAGAAAGTGGATGTGTGTCTTTTGCCCAGGGAAAAGAACTCCCGCCCTCATCTGCGCCTTCTGGGGCTGACTATGTGAACTTTCTGCATTTTAAATATTAAGCTTATTGTTCTTAGGAACCAATTACAGCTTGTCAGCAATTTTTAAGTAAGGTCAATAGCTGGATGGGATGCTGGCCGACCGTCTACTGAATGAAGAACAGGTCTATATTTCAGAGTGCTGAAGAAACATACTTTGCATTTAACAACCCAGATTAGATAGAAATAACTTCTTCATTCTATAAATGAGCATGCAGAAGACCAAAGTAGCGAAGGAAGCAGGTTAAATGTTGATTTCCAGCAAACCCAGGGCTAGAATCCATATTTCCTGATTCTAATTTCTTACTTTGAGATGTGCATAATTGAATGATGTTATAAACATATTTAGTTATACATATTTAGTCTATAGAGCCCTGATTTCTCTTGCAACATCGAAGGTTCTGTTAACACCAGTGGTCCTTTTGGGTTAATTAGCAAAAATAAATAAGTAAAGCAGCCCCATGCCAAGGTACATGACTGTATCAGCAGACCTCAGGTTAGGGCATCCCCTCTCAACCCCATCTTGTTGGCCTTAGTTGTGCAGTGTACAGACTGCCCAACCGTATTCTGGCAGCCTGATGTTGACCTACCAACTCTCTTTTAGCCATTTGAGAACATTGCGGATTTTATCTTTTTTGATGAAATAGCAAGAGGAGAAAATATAATAAATACTAACTATAATTGCCTTTTGCTTTCCAATGTACTGAACTATTTTATAGTGTTTTAGTTGCTCTAAAGAGCAATCTTATGGAACAGTGAAGAAAAAGAAAGGATTGTTGCCTTTATATGATTGGCTAAGTAGCAAAAATTTAGAGATAATGTGACCTTTCCACGTTGACCCAGTCAGTAACTAGGGAAAATGAATTTGGATCTCAGAACTTCTGCTACTGAATACAACTATTTTCCCATCTTATTTCAGTAGAGAAACTTAAGGTTGATTTTTTTTTTTTTAATGAGTTCTTAAAGCTCCTGGAAAAGTATTAAAAGTATAAAGTCTTGGGAAAGGAGCTAAAATGGGAACTGCAAAGAACTTTTGCTACAATCTATGGATTTCATTTTTCCAAGGAATCTTGTGTTCTTAGGTTGAACCGGTTGGTTAGTTGTTCCCACACAATGAGTAGTGCTGCATGTGGGGAACTGGTTAGAGTCAGTTGCACATTCATTCTTGTCTATCTGGGGTCCAGACCTGTCCAAGTGCAGAGAAAATGATCACGTTACTTAATGCAGAGAAAATGATGGGGTTGCTTACACAACGCGTACATGTAATTGAAAAAACAAAAACAATTAAATTAATTAAAAGAATTGCTCAGATTTTGGAACACAATAAAAGAGATTTAAAAGTTATACTAATTTAACCAAAACAAACTGTTATATTTAAGAAACAATACTCCCCCACACTCTGTCTTATATTTATAATGCCACATACACATTGACGAATGACCTTTTTCATTTCTGAGCTTTTTGTATTGGCTTCGTGGGAAGGACCAGAGAGACACGCAGCTGAACTCTCTGGAGGGTAGGGCAAGATCATCAGGCGATACATCTCAGCCCAAAAATGTGAAGGAAGCATTCTGGTTCAAGAGAAAATTGCTAAGTGAAGACTCAACTTGTGAAAAAGCAGAGTCTGAGGTCAGCATAGAATTTTGTCTCATTGCTGTTCAATTACATTTAGAATTGTTTGCATTTGAGAATGTCTACGTAAGTTTGTGGCCAACTTGCAAGTCTTGTTAAAATATGTTGTTACTTTGGACTCAGGAAACAAACTGAGGGTCATGGAAGGGAGGGGGTGGGAGGATGGGGGAGCCTGTTGGTGGGTATTGAGGGCATGCACTGCATGGAGCACTGGGTGTGGGGCATAAACAATGAATCTTGGAACACTGAAAAAATAAAAATAAATTAAAAAAAAAAAAATGGTGACCTAACTGGAAAGGCCCAGTTCTGCCGCTACCCCTGGCTCAGGGCATCTGCCCACTCTCTTGAGTCCTGAGCCTCGCCTGGTTCTTGCTGCAGCTCCCTTAGCCTGCATTTGCTTCTTTCGTCAGGACTCTTTCCTTGGACAGACATTTAGGAACTTGCCGTGCTTCCTGGGCCTGCTTTCACTCCAAACCTAGATTCTGGCTTCTCCTCAGCTCTACCTCTCAGAACCAGAGGACAGCCCTTCCCTGACAAGCTCAGCCCAGCCTCCTGAGGGCCCTACCCAGACCAAGGCTGTGGGATCTTGGTGGTCTGTGAGGGGAAATTTGGACGAAAACCTTGTGGCCATTTTGAGAAAATTACTGAGAATCTGAAAAAAAGAAAATCAGTTAGAAAAGTTACAGACTCCTTCTGGAGGCAAACCCACATATTAAATGACAAACTGTTTTAAAATAAACTGTAAGAAATACCTAACAGAGCTTCTATTAGCTAGACTCATGTTGGAGAGGATATTTTCTCTGTGTTCTATTAAAGTATTCAAAAATCACTCTTTGTATGACTAAGACCTGGGTTTTTGCTGTCAGTGTGAAGACAGAAATGTACAACTATATTTTTCTCTTTGGTGTTTGGGGAAGAAAGAATGGTTAAAACCTCTTCAAGAAGAAACTGTAGGTCTTCCTTGCTCTTACACAAACTCTAGGGACAACTAAAGTCAACATGATGTCTCCATAAGATTTGAGCTGACATATTTTTAAAAGATTGTATTAATACTTTAGCTGTTACTGATAATATTTCAGAATGATGATAAATTCATCCAAGTATATGAGAGATTGGCTTATTTAAGGTTGAATTTGAAGCCTCTGTGCCTCGTGTACTGTTGTAAAGTTCTAAAGAAGGTACTCTCCTCATCCCTACTTTATATAGGTCATCACACATGTATACTAGGTTAAAGCCTAGTATATTGGAATGTGTATCCAAGCTACGGACAGCAGTCTATTGGCCTTTTTAAAATATATATATATATATATATTTATTTTTGAGCAAGCACAAGCAGGGGGAGGGGCAGAAGGAGAAGCTGACTCCCGCAGAGCGAAGAGTCTGCCACTGAACTCAGAACTTGATCCCAGGATCATGTTCAGCCAACAGAGCCACCCAGGTGACCCACTGGTCTTTTATGGTAAGCAATTCTGTCAAAAATTTTTCAAAAATTTGAAATTTTTTGATAGTTGATCTGCCAGTGCACATACATAAAAATACCAGCCACTAGCTTTGACATGTCATCCTTTAATGACAGTCCATCAACCAAAACGAGCCACTCAATGACAAAGCGACTACATTCTCAGGATCAAACCTGATCATTTGGGCAGTAGATAGTCATAGCATGTGTGTGGATAAAGCATGAGGTTCCACATTGATTCCATCAATCGTATGGCTGTACTTCTGAAGACAATAAACAAGTCGAGAGCAATTTTAAAAAACAAATGTAGAGAGTATGCAGGTATATTTAATTTCAGCATAATGGCTGAGGGAACAAATTTCAGACTACTGGGACCCAAATCCTGGTCTTGCCACTTCTGAACTATGTAATACTGGGCAAGGTATGTTGTGAGCTTCTGTTTTGCCATCTGTAGCATGAGAACTAGAACTTGACATAGATCTTTTGCAGAGATTAAAGTAGATTGTCTATGCCAAGTTCCTAGCAGCTTTTGTCATTTAATAGTGTTAGCTCTTATGCTTTAAAAAAACAACAACAACAACAACAAAAAAACTTTGAAGAATGGAGACCTGTTGGAGTAACGCAAGGAAATTGACAAGAATGCTATCCTACTAAATAACACCCAGACTTCTGATTTATAAAACACATGTGGGATGTAACTGAGAGATGAGAAAAGCCCTGGTTTTACAATCAGAAGGATTGAATTTGAATTTTTCCCTGAGCGATCTTGAACCAGTGGCTTCTTTTCTTTCAGTCTTTAAAAATGACAATGATGGTACCCACCTCATCCTATAGTAATGGAGATTAATGAGAGCAGGCATGTGAATTAACTAACACTGTGCCTCTAGGCAACACAGAAGGTGCTAAATAAATACTGCCCTCTCCTTGCCCTCTTTTCTCTTCCTTAGACTCTGATGTCACAGTTCTATCATTTGTCTAAATTGGATACTCGAGCAATGACAATTCTCAGTGGTTTTAGTTCATGAGCCCCTATTTTAAAGTGCTTAGATATTTGCATAGATTGGACACATTTTCATCACATACTGGCTTCAAACTGCATCAGTAGAGGAAACTGTTTCAGGCTTGGTTCAGCGTTCTGCTCAGGTGCATTTCATGTATCTAATATGGGTTGTTGATTGGAACAATGCTGAATGTCGCATTTCACATTCATGGCCTCTAAATAAAGTGTCTGAGATAGTTTATGAATCTGAGTCATATCCTCCGGACTCCAGACCTGTCTGGAGAAAATATCGCCCCCTTTTTATTGGAAACGCCTGAAGTTGTTACTAAGTCTCTCACCCATTGAATCCAGCCTCTCCTCTTGATTCAGGCTGTTCTCAGGAAGCTAACCGACAATTTCTAGTCAAATTAAGTGGACCAGGAGATTTTATTTACCCACTGTTTTGCTAGTTTTTAATAAGGTATGAAGGTGACTAATGTGTTCCAGTTTCAGGTTGGGACAAGATAACCCTTCCCAGAAAGCTGGTTCTTTTTTTTTTTTTTTTTTTTTTTCTCGAAGACAAAATTGGGTTGCGCAGTTAAAAGATCAGTTAGGGATTTCCATTCTGGTCGGAAGTCTGGTAAACATATGCTAATTTTCAAATACAGGGTTGACTTGGACTTCCCTAGAGTAAGGAGATTCTGTTTAGAAGTAGATGGAAAATCAGTTCCTTGCTGGTTAAAAAATAATGCCTTCACTTATTTTAAAAGTGAAAGAGAGCCGGAAGTTAAACTTCCTTTTAAACTTGAATCTGTCAGGCCGCAAGAGCTTCCTTAGCAAAATGGGTTTTTTTTGTTGTTGTTGTTGCCTGACATCAGTGTTGTAATGGAGTGTCATGATGTTTCTATTCAGCATTCAGAAAATGATTTGCATCTCCCAGGAAAGTATTTGAATGGCGTTTGTAACTCTCTGATTCCAGACGCTTTTCCTCAAGGAAGTGCAATGCAAAGGTCTGGCTTTCTGTCTACTTTACTAATCTAGCCTGATAATAAGTTTGGAAGTGTTCAAGGACATGTACCAACTTACTTAAGCATCTCTACAAGCATTTTAAGTCTACAAAGACTTAAGACAGTAAATAGTGGTATGCTACTGTGGTGTGCGTGCCATTGATGCTTCACAAAGCCTGCCACAAGAGTCTTTGATTTTATGAGAAGTACCTTTTGTTGTCTTGCTTTTATTGTGATCCCTTCATTATAGCAATTCAGACAGATTCAGATTTAACTAAGTGAGTTCGTCATCATCCCTTACTGTGTGCCAAATACTAATGATTGGATTTCACTTATATTATCTCACTTAATCTTTGAAATAATTGCTAAGGCATGTATTACTGTTTCCATGAGCTTTGAAGGTTAAAGTGTTTTGCCCAAACTCACTCCACTCTCAGTGGCTATGGCAGCAATCCCCCCAAAATGACAGAATTGGAATTTGAACCCAAGTCTTCCCAGGGTAGGCACTAGTTGTACTTGTCAAATCTGTATTCAATAAGCCAGACTCCTATCGAAGAAAGAAACCAAAAACAATCCAAAAGTCCTATGGGCAAAGAAATTTGGAAAGCATGAATGAAGCAAAGTTAACTGGTTTCTTCAGCATAAGATTTTCTTAGCTCCAAGGAGATTTCACAGTAGCCAAGATGAGTCCCAAATACTTTACCAGTGGAATCCTTTCTAATAAGGAGCCCCTCACAGGACTGAACACTTGTTGGAAAATGTCTGTATTATAGCTTATCTTTGCATGCTATTTTCTGAGTTTTTAAAATAATATCTCAAAGAATGACTTTGCCTTTTTTTTTTTTTCACAGCACATTCCAACTGTTCAAATCATTAAAGATGTCATTGGGAAAACATGACCTACACGGCAAAGCCATTAAGAGCCCACAGGGTATAGACCCTGCTGAGCTTATTTCAAGCATCTCTGCTTATCCAAAAGCATCACTAGGATCCTTTATGAATTTGGAAACAGCTAATGTAGTGAGCTACAGACTGTATCTTCTAAGAACATAGGTTCCAAGAGTCATGGAGGGACTTTTTATGTTCCATTCTGTGATTCTCTGCTAGAACTTTATAGAAATCAAAATTCTGGGAAGTAATAGACTCTTTTTCTCATACAGACAAAAGATCATGAGGATCTTCTCTCTTTTAATATGTTTCCAAAGGAGAAGAAGTTCTTGATGAGCTCATTCACTCCCAAATCAGCTCAGAAGGAATCAGGAAAAAGGAGATTGCAGAAGTCTGGATAACATCTATTGAACTGAAGCAAAACTTCCTGGATCTTAAATGTCCTGCAAGTCCTACATTCCTCATTTGGGGCTGGTTAATGTGGGTTTGTAGATGTGATGGGAACTGGAAGTCATGGTGGGAGGGACAATCCTTCCTTCCGTTAACCGTTGTTAACAGCAAATGAACAACATGAGAAAAAAGGTGAAGAATGACTAATTCCCTCACCCTGGGTCATTGTATTCAGTCTGTGAAGTCAGTGCACCTGCTCTTGTTTCCCATGTGTGAATATGCCTAGAATCCTTGAGGTGCAGCTCAGTCCCTTCTAGACCAATGGCACATTGAGTCTGTCTTCTGTACAATGTATGAAGGAGCAATGGGCAGTTCTTTCAACATCATGGCCACTGGTCTCCAACCTGACTCACCATCAACCCTCAAAGACTCTCCATTCATACCCTCAAACCTCTTCTCCTCCATCAACTGTCTTGATACCCAGACTACACCATTTAGATTCCCATTCCCCCTTATATTAAGCAATGTGGCCACCATCTCTGTAAGCTGATGGCCAACCCCATGGTTTTTATCTTTGATTGTATTTTCAAATATTGGAGTAGATAGATACACATAAACATACACATAGCCATATACAAGTACATTTCAAGATATATGTCTTAACATATGTTAATACATACCAATCTGTGTAAATTTCTGATATGTGACTTCATTTATTCATTACTCCTAGTGAGGTTGGATGTTGGTATATAACAATAGAGTTGTTTCTGGCCACATTCTACACCACTAGACATCTGACTTTTGCCAGGAAACCTAATTTCTCCAGAAAGCAAATCCTCAATTTGGAAAACAGGACTCTCACAGTGTGATTGTGAGTTTTAATTATGCATTGAAAACCATTCTGCAAATGCTGAAAGACAATATGATCTCCCTATCTTACTTATTCATTGACTTAACAAAAACCTATTGTGAGTCTTCTATGTGAGAACACGAGGCAAGGTCTAGGGAACCACACATAAATAAAGTCATGTCCACCCATTAAGACTTCCCACAGAAATACTTAATGCAGCAAAACTTGACCTCTTAGCATTTAATTGCACCCTCCTTCTAGACACCCATTTCTCTTGTGTTCTAAGAAAATGCAGTCGAGGTGTTCCTTCTGTCTTTCCCTTCCTTCCTTCTCTATTGCTTTGGCTGGCTAAGTACTTTTACATCATTTCTAAATGTTGGTGTTTCCCAAAACATTGATCTCAAGCCAAGTCATGTTCTGTATTGTCTCCTACACAACCTTATCTATTGGCTTTAAACTTTGTCTCATGTCAATGCCTCTAAAATGCATATCTCTAGCCAGAAATGTGATTTCTTACATAGTATAACTAGTAGTACAACCAACAGGCTTTTGGGAAATCTCAACCTGTCTTTGTAAATCTGTCACTACCCTTGTTTTCCTTATCTTTGTAAATGTTACCTCCCTTAACCTCCTTGAACACTCCCCGAACCTGGCCATTGTTAGTAAGACGTTTCCAACACATACTGTCAAAGCTCGTCAAGAATCTCCCCACCTCTAATGTTACCACCTAAGAGGAACCACCAGCATCACTCACCTGAACCTTGTCAATGACCTTTCAACAGATCCTCCAGGGTCATCTTTCTCAAACAAACAAAAAAAATTGCTTTCTGGGTGAAAACCCTTCAAGGACTTCCCATTGCATTTGACAAAAACATCAAACAAGTAAAAAACAAGGCTAGATGACCTGGCTGCCCTTTTACTTACCATCCCACCAAGGGTGATGCCCTTACTGTCATGGAAGTGTTTTAACCTTCATTTGGGACATCAGACATAGCAACACTCTCCTGCCTCTGGATCTTCTACTTGCCCCAGCTCTCTTGAAGGCTTGCCCCTCCACTCCATCTTCATTTAGCTGAGACCTACTCATACTTCAGGTCTAGCTTAACAATGCTTCTTCAGAGGACTGTCTTGACTCACCCATCTAATGGAGATCCCCTGTCATTCTTTCTCTTAGAAGCTTGTACTTTTCCTTCATGGCACTTAATTTTATCTTTCTATTCATTTGCTTAATGTTTATCTTCCCCACAGGAGAATAAACCCCATGAGAGAAGAGATTGGACTGTCTATATTCCTGAATTCTCAGCCCCTAGTACCTGGTAAATAGCTGACATGTAGCATGTATTTATAGAATGAACTAAGGAAAGAACAATATTTTGTAAACTGTTTGAAACCTGAGTTTTTAAACCAGAGTTTTTCATTAAAAATATTTTGGATGATAATTCATGTTAATCATTTACCTGACTTCTTATACTGAAGAAATAAAATATAACATCATTTTTTTTTCCTGATGACCTAATTCACCAAGGAACAGAGGATGAAAAATTAATTCAGACAAGACTTATATGTAAGGTCAAAACCCAACTACATAGCATAAGTTACAGAAACTTGGCTTTGTAACAGTTAATGAGAATATAACTCAGGGGTTTTAGTTTGACTAAAAATTCAAAATGAGTCAACAGCAGACTATGGCTGCTGGAACACTAATATAGGCATGTTACATTCATAGAACCCTAGATGCTAAAATAAGGTGAAAGTTTCTCTCTCCTCTGGACCTAAAATATCTATTTATTTTAAGTACATTAAGTACATACGAGAGCTGCAGGGTATTGGAAGGAAAGGCTAAATGCTAGAAGGCCATCTTACTATACTGGTGGTTTTTGTTTGTTTGTTTGTTTGTTTTTTAATGGCTTGAAGTGGACATTCTTTAGCACTCAGAACTTCCCGGTCATCAGGTCATCAGATAATCATAGCCCCTTAGGCGGACTTCTCTCTCATTGTTTCCATGACTTTCCATCAGCTACTGATTTCCCCAATCCAAATTGCTCTCCAAGATCTCTCCCTGAGCTTGGCAGGTCCAAGAACCACTGGGTATGTCTACCTGGTTATCTTGTAAGTACTTCAAACTTAAGCCAATACCTTTCCATTTATAGAGCACCTTCTACCTGCTTCCAAATCTAAAACCTGAGAGATATCTGAACCTCTCCTTCCTCAGCTCCCAAACCTGCTAAATTGATGTTACCCATCACTGGTGCACATTAAGATATGAATGGTCTACCATGCTCTGGGACTATTTCAGAAACCATTCTTGCATTGGAAATGGGGTTAGGTGTCTTAGTGAGCTCCAGCTGTTGCAACTGATATCATTAACTGGATTGCTCAAACAGCAGACATTTATTTCTCACAGTTCTGGAGGCTAGGAAATCTAAGATCAGGGTGCCAGCATGGCCAGGTTCTTGGTGAGGAAGGGCCTTCTTCTTGCTTTGCAAATGTTTGCTTTCCTGCTGTGTCCTCACATGAGAGACAGGACCCTCTGGTCTCCTCTTCTTATAAGGACTCTAATCCCATTATGGGGGCCACACTCTCATGACCCCCTCTAAACCGAAACATTCAGTCCATCTCTTTGGGCTAGAGAACATCATGACTATACCATTAGGTGAAGCAGTAGGTTCTGTTGGAGTTTGTGAGTCCACCTGCATACTATTAGCTACAGTCTATTATTTTAGATTTTTATGTCTGATATTATCATTTTAGCATTTCCCCCCACTTCCTTTGAGAGTACCTCATGTTCTCTTCTTCACCTACCATTTGCTGAAGCTTAGGAAAGCAGAGAATTCAGTTGCCTGAATTTTCTAGAAAATAGGTAATTAGAATATGAATGAGGATTCCTGAATTCTTCCATAGATATAGAGTTTAAACAATTAATTTGGTAGCATTCATCTTGCCTGCCTAATTATGGCTTCCACCAAACAAACCTATTTCACATGGTGCCTTTGCTAATGCTATCCCCTGTACCTGGAATACCCTGCTTACCATCACCAATTTTCCACCTGGAGCATTCCTGCTCATCTTTGAAATCACATCCAAGCTTCTCTCTAAGGACACCTTCTCTAACTGTTCAGGCCTGGCTAAGCCCCCTCCCCCCCACCCCATTCATGTCTCCCCAGTCCCCTGGGCCTGCCTCTCTCATCTCGTGTGCTGCTTTGTGCTATCATGGTTGTCACAGCCAGGATGACTCCATTTGATAGAATTAACATGCCACAAACAACCATTCTAAGTTCTGGGGAAATTCTAGGACTTGCTCAATACGTCCAAGCATTTTGGGAAGGTGGGGGAGGGTGTTGGATTTATTGTTCCAGCTCGTCCTCTGGATTTTCAAAACCCAGTTCCTGAACCTTGGACATGCTATCCTCATGCCACCTTAGACATGTTAGCCTTACCAACCTACTGTCTTTCCTTCACAAGATGTTTCATGCAGTGCAGTCTCAGTATTCTTATCGGTAAAAGGGAAATACTGGGACCTTTGGATTGTTGTGAATTTTAAGTGGGTTAATACTTAACAAAGCACTTAACACAGTGGAAAGCTCAGTAAGTGTAGGTTGTTGTTTGTGTTGTTGTTACTATCAACATATGAGAAGGGAGAAGTTTTATTTTTTTATTTTTTTAAAGATTTTATTTATTTGACAGAGAGAAACACAGCCAGAGAGGGAACACAAGTAGGGGGAGTGAGAGAGGGAGAAGCAGGCTTCCCGCTGAGCAGGGAGCCCGATGTGGGGCTTGATCCCAGGTCTCCGGGATCGTGACCTGAGCCGAAGGCAATCGCCCAACCAACTGAGTCACCCAGGTGCCCTGAGCAGGGAGAAGTTTTAAAATCACGGTTTCTTCAATTCAACCCAGGCCAAATTATTAGTCTAGGATCATGACTTTTCATACAAGTAGAAAAAGGGTTTTCTTCTAAGACAAAGCCAACTCCAGGAGCCAATCCTTTTCCCTTTCCTTGCTGTCCTCAACCACCCTGCCCATCTTCTTCTCCCTCTTCTCCTTCCCCTTCTTCTTCCCACCCCCAACTCCTCTTTTGTTTTTCCTCCTACTTCTTGTTGCAGAGTTTCCTGGCTTGTCTTTACTGTTAGCATTTAAACTTCTTGAGGGTATGAGTTAGGACTTATTCAATTAGTAAGATGGAGGTGGTCACACAGTGGGTCTTCTTTTAACCTCCAATTACTGAAACAGAGAAGCTCTCTCTTGGCTGCCTTCCACTTGTCTATATGTGTCCTGGATGATGCATTGCTTTGTAAGTAGCCTTCAGATGCATATTCCTTTGTGCTTACTCATTTCTCCCTCCTCCCCCCCTCGTGTGTGTGTGTGTGTGTGTGTGTGTGTGTATGTGTTACAAAGGGTGACAATAGGGGTGTCTGGATGGCTCAATCCATAGAACATGCAACTCTGATCTTGAGGTTGTTAAGTTTGAGCCCCATGTTGGGTGTAGAGATTACCTAAAAATAAAATCTTTTAAACAACAGAAAAACCAAAGAGTAACAATAGCTAGCATTATTAGGGAAACTATATGTACTTATTTTATTCAAATATTACCAAAACTCCATGAGACATGAATTATCATTATTTGCATTTTACATATGAGGAAACTGAGGCTCAGGGAGTTTAAGCAATTTTATTAATTTTAAAATAATAATTAAGTAGTGTAGTGAGGAATTAAACAGAGCAATTAAATTCTAAAACCCGTGATTTAACTGCTAACACTGTACAAGCAAGTATGTGTACTAGTTTTATCACTGATAATGGCTACTAAAGGAAACTGGGAAAAGTAACTAATAATTCTATGGAAACTCCTTTTAATCTATATCCAATACAGAGCAAGTTATTAGATAAAAAAAAGAAAACTATAATTAAACTTTCTCTGGGAAACTAATCATTGCTCCTAATCATCCTGTAAAAGCAAATTGGTGAATGAAACTCCATGCCTAGTCTCAGAAAAAAAGAAGGAAATTGCTCAAAAGTGTCATTTTGCCATATTTTTGCTCAGACACACGAAACAATCTTGATATGTTGTTAGTGATGGAGACAGACAAAGCTAACCCCCCGTCTTCTTACTCAACCCATCCATTAACAGGATAGCAGCTCTACTTCAGCATTTTGGTGATTGTCTGGGACCAATCAATGAATGAGCTACTAAAATCTGAGTGGTAGTAAGCAAATGATAAGGGGGAAGGCAATTTCTGCTAATGATTTGGAAATTAGTTAAAGAGGTCAAAGAAAAGAGATGATAAGTCAATGATAAAATGCAACAAAGTGGGCCAAGTTCTTGATTTTGATCATGGATTCTACACTGTGTATTAACACAACGTCTTGAAATTTCGCTGCTGAAAGTGAGCATAATGAAAAGGTGATGGCAGAGATTTAGTGAATTATAAAAATAAGGAGAACCATGCAATATTTGCCCCCAAACTTATTTCTGGGGAGTATGCTTTTCTTTCAAAAAGATATACATGGACTTTGAAAATCATCTACTTCATTTCCCCTTTCTTTCCACCCCACTCAATTTCAAGATAGTACCCATTAAAGGTCTTTTCCATGGGAATATCAGCTTAACCATGGACTGCCTCTGTAACCTTCTCTTCTTACAAAGATTAAGTGAGACATATAGGAGATGTACATAAAACAGCTTAAACAGTGTTACTCTCCTCCTTGATCACTATGGGTGAAGAAAACTAAGGTCCCTGTGAAAGCACCCTCTTCTTCCTCAATTAACATGTTCTTCCAGTCACAGATCAAGTGTAAAGGAAGCCTTTCCATAACGTGCCATTGTTATGTTCTTCCTAGCCTTACCTTTTATCTTGCAACTAAATTCTGACCCTTTGATTCAGTGTTAAACCCATTCCTTCCATCCCTTCTACTCTGCTAAAATGGCTCTCTTCAACTTCAAAAAACAAGGCCACCATTCTTAAGCTTAAAGTACTTTGTGTCCCACTGAATTTATAATAAAGTCATAGTTTACATTTTCTCCATTATCTTCCTCTTATTTGCAACCTTCCAATCACAATAACCTTTCCCCTACTGGAATATGCCAGATTCTGTCTCAGGGCTCTTGCACATGCTCTTTCTGTTGCCTGGGCTGCATTCTTTCCATCCTCACCTAGTCAATTCTAATTATCTTTTAATTCTCAAATCTACTTATTGATGTTTTCATAGACACCACACACCTCTGCTTTGTAATACTTATCATGACTGCAATAGGCATGAATGTCCTTTGGAGAAACGGAAAATGTTGACAGGATAAGGGGTTTCTTGCCCAGCTACCTTAAATTCTAGATTAATAAAAGTCAGAGAGTTTCCCAGTAGTTCTTGACTCCACCTATTTGATTGTTAAGCTTTACCCTGGGTCTTTTGTTTTTTCTTTGCTAAAAATCAGAGGAAGTTATAGAGCAACTGGCTGGCTCAGTCTATACAGCATGTGACCCTTGAACTCGGGGCCGTGAGTTCAAGACTGACACTGGATGTTGAGCTTAAAAAAATTGATAAAAATCAAAGGAAATTAGCAGATTTACAAAAAAAAAAAAAAGAAGGAACTTAACCATTCCCTAATCCATCTCAATGAGTGGACAGAAATTTTCATTGTTTGTGACCCCCTCTTTTCATTGTTTGCTTGTTTTCTTTTAAAGATTCTATGTATTTATTTGAGGGAGAGAGCACAGCAGAGGGAGGGGCATTCCCAGGACCCAAGTATCATGACCTGAGTCTAAGACAGATGCTTAACCAACTGAGCCATCCAGCTGCCCTGGTCGCTTGTTTTTGTTGAGTGTGTGACTTCATTGAGTATCAAAATGTTCCTACTTGTCTTTTGCTGGGAAACATTTAGAGGAGCGTTTTGAAATTGAGTGCTGCTGTGTTAGTATACATCCTTCCACTCCTGAGTAAATTACAAACTCACTGAGTCTGACAGCTACAGCACATGGCTCCATTGAAGGCTTATAGTAGGCTTCCAATAAATATTAAATGGGTGGGTGTATGAAAAGATGAAGGAGATGGATGGGTGGATAATAAAATACATATGCTTTACGGTCACTTGTGAGAGTTGTCTTCATTATCCATATTAAGGAACCCTCTTTTTTGTTGTTTTTTCCTGTACCACCCTTCCTATGCTTATATTCACCTTAAAACTGATCTTGCCTGGACTCTGGTGTCTTATGCCCACCTGATCACATTTGTCATACTTTTTTTACACCTGATCATATATAATTGTATAGGACTGGGGGAAAATTATCTGTAAGTATCCTTCACTCCTTACAAATAATTTGCTTCAGAATGAGAAACTGATTGCTTATGTCTTAATTGGACTCCAAGATCAGATCTCTGCCAGTCAGAGAACTTACTTTACCCTAAATGTAGTACAACAGGTATGGTTCCTGTGACACAGGAGAAGAGAGACTTAGCAGTGGCAAATTCAGTTCATAGGATGCAATCTCTGAGTTTTGGTAGAGATGAATGAGAGGGAAATCTTCCCGTAAAGAGGCTCAGAGTAGATTTTATTTATTTGTTTGTTTGTTTGTTTGTTTATATTCTAAAATATTTTATTTATTTGAGAGGAAGAGAGAGCACAAGCAGGGGTTGCCATGGAGAGAGAAAGAGAAGCAAGTTCCCCACCCAGTGAGGAACTCAATGTGAGCTAGATTCCAGTGCCCTGAGATCATGACATGAACCAAAGGCAGATGCTTAACTGACAGAGGCACCCAGATGCTCCTCAGAGTGGATGGTGTCCCATTTTTAACAATTGGTCTGAAATGACAAACAGGGAGAGTCAAAGTGAGTAGGGACATGAAAAGAAGACAAACTTTTTTTTAAAAAAAAGAAAAGGGACTCCACAAGGGTAATCTAATCAGCACAATCTGTCAAGGTAGTTTGATTCAATCATGAAGAAATGGCATCTTTGGAGGGTCACCTCTCCAAGATGTCATGTTGGCCATTACAGAGTGAGTTCATAAGAAGATGCAAGCAAATGAATGACGGGAGAGTGTATAACATGTCCATCTATCTCTTCGGGGATACAAACAGCAAATCTTTGGGGAAAGAAAGGTGGCCAAAGAGATAGGATATGCGTCTGGGGAGGCTTTGTGATCATACATGGGATCACAGAGGTAGTAATGTCAGGCCATCATGTCAGAGTTAATATGTGTGAGAAAGTCAAGAAAAAGCAAAATACAAAAAACAAAAAAATTATAGCTGTAAAGGTTAACAGATTGTAAATGGAAGGGATTTTTTTTCCCTTTTAAAGCTCTTGAGTGAAGCCTGAAATAGAAATGTCATTGGCAGTAATATTAAAAAGTCAGTAAAACCTACAAATTCTTTTTTTTTTAAAGATTTTTATTTATTTGACAAAGAGAAACACAGCTAGAGAGGGAACACAAGCAGGGGGAGTGAGAGAGGGAGAAGCAGGCTTCCCACCTAGCAGGGAGCCCGATGTGGGGCTCGATCCCAGGTCTCCGGGATCATGAGCTGAGCCAAAGGCAGTCACTTAACCAACTGAGCCACCCAGGCACCCCAAAACCTACAAATTCTAACAGACTGTATGATTCAACATGGAAATGATGCCAAGGTTTACCAACAGTGTGGGTCCAATACCGTCACCAGGTAAATGGACTGTACAGGGGGAAAAAATGGGTACATCCTTAAGCATGGATGTTCCATCACACAAGAATGCTGTGCATGTTATTAATCTCAGATCTCTCACCTTTACACATGCTTAAGGTTTTGCACCATCTGTCTACCCCTACCTTGTTTATGTCACCTAGCACTAGCTGCCCATCCACCAGGGTTCCATGATCCAGACACAGCAGTTTGCTCTACTTGTCATCATGGTTCCTGACTTCAAGTGGTATGAGGACTGCCTATCTTGAGAATGACACATTCCCTGCATTTCCTTCTAGATCAGTCTCTCTCCCAGAGGAAATTTGAAAATGTCTGGGGACATATTTGCTTGTCACAACTGGGTAGGCATGCTACTGATATCTAGTTGGTAGGGGCCAGGGATCTCACTGTATATCTTATAAGGCACAGGACAACTTTCCACCCAATAGTATCATCTATGTCAAAAGCTCCAAGAGAGAGAAATTCTGCTCTAGATCATTTCTAATGCTCAATCTCTCCTATTTCCACTTACTCTTCACTTCTCGGAAGTCTTCCTTGATCACCCTAACTAGATGAGGCAGCCCAAGTCACTTGGCCTTTCTACTTTGCAGCAACTCACACAGTTTCAAACAATTCATTTTTCTGTTTAATTATGTGTGTGACACAGTCAATGGGACAGCCAGAAGGAAGGACATCCTGAAAGAAATTTATCTTGCTGATCAGTGAATAGGAAAATAATTGAGACTTATCTTGCTGATAATTGAGTAGGAAATATTTGCACCAGAGGATGGGACAAATGTGTTTATTTTCCTGATTCAATGTCAGGTCCCCCACTTTTTAAAAAATATTTATTAATTTGTTTAAGATAGAGAGGGAGGGAGAGAGAGAGAGAGAGGGAAAGCAGGGGAGGAGCAGAGGAGGAGGATAGAGAGAACCTCTAGCAGACTCCATGCTGAGCCTGAGCGTTGATGCAGAGCTCTATCCCATGACCTTGAGATCAGGACCTGAGCCAAAACACTGAGTAGGATGTTTAACCAACTGCACCACCCAGGCACCCTCAAGTCCCCATTTGATGGATTCCCCATCATGCTTTTTTTATACTCCTCTTCTTCCTGAGAGTCCAGATTCATCCAGATTGCCCCTTTTGTTTAATCCATTTCACTCTTAAGTGGATGTCCCTTAAGCCCAAGGCCCAAACTGGAAATTTCAGTTATTCCCTGGATCTCATATTCTTCAGAGTAGAGTGGTGACATAGCCTACAAACTCTTTTTTTTCCCATTTTTTTTATTGTTACTTAAATTTTTTTTTCAGTGTTCTAAGATTCATTCCCCATTCCCCACACCCAGTGCTCCACGCAATAGGGGCCCTCAGTACCCACCACCAGGCTCTCCCATCCCCCTACTCCCTTCCCTCCAAGTCCCTCAGTTTGTTTCTGTGTCCAAAGTCTCTCTTGTTTTGTTTCTCTCCCTGAATTACCCTACTTCCTATTTAAAATATTTTTTGTTGATGACAACCACCCGTCGTAGGTAACTTTGATGTGTTTTCATGCCAGAAGAAACTCCTTGTTCACTAAGGGTTATGTAATAGGAACAAAGCCTTTTCCAAATAACTAACTCCTGCCTGTCACACATGTGAGGAAGGGAGAGATAAAGGGAGTTCAGGGCGAAGAAGGGTCAACAAACCTGGAAATCAATACATTGCTTCAACCTCCACTCCCAAGTCCTGACGTTTCTGCCTCATCAGTTCCCCACTTCCTCCTCTCTTCCTACATTACTTAGAGCACTGCTTTATTTGGAGCCTTATCTTCTCTTCACTGTGTATCTTATTCAGTAGCCATTCTCTGGACTTCACAGCACAATGTGGCGGCTCTATCCTATCCTAATATGCTACAATGGGATTATTCTGGTGCATCTTTCTATGCGACTGTGAGCTGCAGGAGTTGAGAGACCAAGCCTTGAGTGACTTTAGGTCCCTAACATATTGCTTTGGCACCTTGTATGAGTACAATAAACATGTTTTCACTCTGAGAATAATAATTTTAGCCAGGTACAGTGAAACTCTGGTGTGTTTTAAGAAATCCTTTAGCTGTAAATCTCTGAAGATGATAATCTTCATACTAAAACCTATTTCATTCTGTGAACTGACAAGTCATAAAGTTGGAAATATGATTGGCTAAGAACGATCTGGAAAAATCCTTAGCTTCATTCAAATAAATATAATGATAAAGCAATGAAATGGGACTTGTGCTTTTTTTTTTTTTTTTAAAGTAAAATGAGAATATCTGGTGTTGGCAAGAGTTTGGGCACATAGCCATGCTCATCCATTGGTGCTCCAAGTGGCTAAAGCAATCTAGCAGTAAGTCACAAGACACTTGAAAAACATGTGATATGAAGCACAAAAATGGGTTTGTTGTGAATTGTTAAAAAGAATTCAGAAGTATCACAAGCCTTCCTCTTTCTCTTTTTCCCCCTTTTCTACTTCCTCTTCCTTCTTGCATCCTTGTTGGTAGCAGGACCTGGAGGTAGAGGGACTGAGATGAGAGCAGGAAACCTAATGAAGAAACACAACTTTAATGGCAATCCCAGAGAATCCAGAAGTCAGTCTACCTAAGCCAACACCAGTCACCATGTCAGGACTATTCAAGATTGTAAGCCCTTCAAACAGAAAGTCATCGAAAGAAACCACGGGAGATAGAGGATAAGTAAATACAATTAGAATCTGGCTTCTTGGAAAGTTCAGGGTGGAGGGGGTACAAGGGAAGAGGGTGGAGTGGGGTGGTGAAAAGACCAAAAATAAAAATCTACGTTTACATTTTTTTGGTAGTTTGTTTGTCTCAGGTATTGTAATACCCCAAAATCTATCTTTTAAAAGCCAACATGAAGACCATTGTAAAAAATTAAACATTCATTGATAATTGCTGGAGACTACTCAGATTCTTCCCCATGTTTTATATAATTATTGTTGGCTGCTTTTCATCTCTAGGGTTCTTGATTCAGTTAAACTTGGCAGACATTTATGGAACACTTACTATGTACCATAGTAGGTAATAAGCATATGAAAATGAGTGTGACACCATCCCTGTATGTACAGAGCTCCTGGACCAGCAGGAAGGACAGGTACATATAGAAAGCATTACAATAAAAATGGGAGGTGGATCAGAATTGACTTAAGGAACATGCATCACAAAAGGACAGAGCCAGAAGCAATGTAGTACCACCCAGAAGGTCACCACACCTAGCTGATGCCCAGTTTTGACATTTAAGGAATAGCAAATGACTAAGCCAAATGGGAAAACAACAACAACAACAACAACAACAGAAACAAAACGGAGTCCAGATCCAGGTAATAGGATGCACAGAGATATCTGGAAAAAGCGATGGAGAATTCAAGGACCTGTAGGAGATTTGGGCATGTAGACATTGGTTGGGGATGAGGGAAAATTTGAGAGGGTGAGGTGAAAATAATGAGTGAGAGGCTCAACTGGTCTAAGATGTTACATTTTTTAGTAGCTCTGATACCCGCAGCTGATCCTCTGGTCTACTGGATCTGCACAAATCCTATGAGTGGAATCAGGCAAGGATCATCATCCCCACATATACATATAAGGAGGCTCAGAATCCAAGGAAGTACCGATGTCAAAGGCTGCACAGCAAATAGGAAGTAAAGCTGATTCCACACCTTCAGACTAGGATCTATGTCCTTTATAATGTATTACCTTCCTTCCTTCTACAAAGATTTATTGAGTCTCCATGATGAGCTAGTTCCTATGGTGAATACAGTGTTCTAAGTCCTAAGGATGGATGCTTAATCACCTACACTCTTCTCCTTGTTTATCCTCTTCCTTTTTTTTTTTTTTTTAAAGATTTTATTTATTTGACAGAGAGAAACACAGCTAGAGAGGGAACACAAGCAGGGGGAGTGAGAGAGGGAGAAGCAGACTTCCCGCTGAGCAGGGAGCCCGATGCGGGGCTCGATCCCGGGACTCCGGGATCATGACCTGAGCCGAAGGCAGTCGCTTAACCAACTGAGCCACCCAGGCGCCCCTATCCTCTTCCTTTTTTAACACCAGGAGTGTAGTTCATTCTCAGTGAAAACTAGTACAGAGCCTAGCACAAAGTTAGGACTCATTAAATGGGCAGTTAATGGGATAAGTTTTGAACAGATAAGTCTAACCCAGTGCATCTCATGACACCTGTCCTAAGAACTATGGGAACTGAGCAGAAGGAAAGATGTCTACTCTGTAGAACAAGAGGTATGCAGTCATATGTGGCCTTGATCATCCAGTTTGAAATCCCAGCTCTGTGTGACTTTGAGCAGTTTCTTTAACTTCTCTGAACTCCCATGTCTTTATCTGGAAAATGCAGCAATAATACTTGCCTTCAGGACTTGGTCTTAGGGTAAAAAAAGACAACCTATCACCATCTGGCAGTCACATCCTAAGCCTGGCACAGCACACTGGCGCTTGGGAGGTGCTCAATCAAAAGCAGCAGTTACCACTGATGCAAGGCTAACCGCACAGGTAGCATCAACTGGAGTTTCACAAGCAGGGCTGGTGTGCAGCAAGCTACAACTAACCGGCATTATGGCTGGAATATTGCATTCTGAATAGAAGCTTCTTTCTCAGACCCAGAGACCCTTTGGATCTCTTACCTCCTCCAACGTCACGACGGGTAGGACCCACCCCAGGCCTCGCAGAACCGCCAAGTTTCACTCCAGGGCTGAGTCATGCCGAGTAGAGTCCAGGACAACTCATGCCACCGTCATTAAAGGGCAGAGGTCTGCAGGTGCCACAAGCGTGAGTCTGGATTCTCATCCCCCTTGCTACACAGAAAGGTAAACACACGATCCAAGTCTCTGTCTGTTCTCACATCGGCCACTGTGTCCAGCCCCGCTGTTCCCATGCTCCCACCTTCCATGCCAAGCAAGCCTCAAAGACTGGAAGTGCCGATGAGAGAAACCTTCACTGTTGATTGGTTAAAAGCGGAGCTTGGAGCTTGAGGCCCAGGATTTTTTTTTTTAGATTATATGTAGCATTTTTGGTAAGAGCTTAGACAACTCATTCTCGGCATAGTTTTGACAAGTGTGGAAATATTAATATAATAACTGAACCCAGAAATATAAGAGGATCCAAACCTAGAAATCCCATAAGTAAAACATGGAAGTGACCTTAATTATCAATAATAAGAAATGGTTAAGAAAAGTTAGGGCACACACAGATATCGGAATATGGGCAGTCCCTAAACTGATGGTTTTAGTGACATCAGAGCATGTCTAAAATATACCATGTAAAAACACAGATTAGGAAACTTTGCATATAGCATGATTGCAATTATTAAATATATATTACATGTACCAAGAAGGCTACATTTGTATGGGGTCGCAATACTTGCATATACTTTCTGTATATCTACATTTATATTGAAATGGTTAAAAAATGTAATAGATAGCTTAAGTAACTTTCAGTCACCCTTGCCTTTGAAAGAGTTATGTAAGACAAATGAACTCAGTAAGAACTTGGTTCTAGTTTGTGTTGTAGACGTAAAGTGGCTAAAGACTGGTGAACAAATCATCAGTTATGGGATGTCTTAGTTGCCAAATATTTGGAGAATAGTGTCATATGGAAAGAAAAAAACCTGGTGTGTGAGTCAGGAAATCGAAGTGTTAATACTAACTCTGCCACTAAATGACTGTTGAACTTGACTAGTTTATTTTTCTCTATGTTTGTTTTCCACTTGTATTAGGAGGGAAAAACATTCCTTCATTCATCCATGTATTCACTTATTCAAGAGCTATTTCTTTTTCTTTTTCTTTTTTTAAAGATTTTATTTATTTGACAGAGAGAAACACAGCCAGAGAGGGAACACAAGCAGGGGGAGTGAGAGAGAGAGAAGCAGGCTTCCCGCCGAGCAGGGAGCCCGATATGGGGCTCGATCCTGGGTCTCCAGGATCATGACCTGAGCCGAAAGCAGTCACTCAACCAACTGAGCCACCCAGGCGCCCCTCAAGAGCTATTTCTTGAGGCTCTACTATGGATCAGGTCCTACTGTAGGTACTGGGACAGAGCAGTAGACAAAAGCTATGTGGCTTCTCCTCTCCAAGGGCTTACATCCTGATAAAGCAGACAAACCACAGACTACTGATCAAATACGTAAGTAAAATAGGATCACGGGTTATGAAGAAATATAAAGCAGGATGAGGAGAAAGAGAGCAGTGTGGAAGGCCTCTGAGGAGGTGACTCAGAAGTGAAACATAAGAGCAAGCCAGGCTGTTATCCAGGGGGAAGGGTGTCCAGGCAGAAGGAACAGCATGCACAGAGTGTGGCTGCAGTAGAGGGACCCAACCGAAGGCGGTAGAAATGAAGTCAATCCTTTTCCCTGCATTTTAACCAAATAAAGTTCAGCAGAGAGGCTGTTGCAAGCTCAAAATGCTCCCAGTGCTTGAGCTTCAAAGTCCAAGGCCTGTGCACGGGTAGTGCATTTACAGAAACTTCATCAGCCTCACCGTGGGGCTTTGAAGGTCCGCTGTGCAACTATTAGCTGATCCCACTTAACAAACAGTGACGCAGTCCCCAGGCATGTTTGTGCCCAAGCAGGTGATGATTTTCTCTCCACTGACTCCAGTCAAGGACTTTCTGCTTCCAGATTTCAGGCTCCAGGTGACGTTGGGCACAGGGGGTCAGGTGGCGAGTGGAACAGGTCACGCGCCAGCCAGGTGACATGATCTGTACCCGGCTCAAATTTCAAAGAGCCGACTTTTCTGCCCATGTGTCAGGCACACAGTTAGTTTAAATGCTGCAAGCAGAGTAAGATGATTCATCAATTTCCAAACCGCTGGGAAAGGAACCTATTGTTTCGATTCTTAAAAAATGTTTTCCTAACCCCTACAGAGGTAGCTGTAAGTCCGGAAGATAAACTAGGCTGCAGTTAAGGGCCAAGAAAAGAAGCAATTACTGTCATCCATAATTACAAGGCTTATCATTTATTGTGCAGTAACAGTTGTATTTCCAAGCAGACATTATTAATTAGTGAAATAACAAGGCAATTTGCATCCATCTCAGTCCAGAAAAATTCAAACTACCCCCACGGACCAAACATAGGTAACTTAGCTTTATTACTTTTTGTTTTTTTAATAGAAGGGGAAACTGAGGCAGAACACATTGAAGAGATCATGAAAAGAGGTAAGCCTATCCAAAGCTTTGTAGAAATCAGATTGTCATCCAGGATAACAGAGCATTGCATCGATTTGTAAGATGTGTTAGAGCATAAAGATGTGCAGGCAGGGAAATTAGGTTAATTTCTCAGGAACACCGTCCGTTTTGACGTGGGACCGAATCTCTCTGAGTCTGTTTCCCTGTCCAGGAAATGGGACTGTCAATCCTTGTCTGGCACGATTGTTCTGCAGAATAAAAGAGAAATGTGTGCCTGCACAGCGGGCGTGGTTTGTAACATGAGTGGATCCCGTCCAGATCCCAGCAGAAGGGCCACTCATGGAGGAGCAAGGGACTGTGCGTTAGCCGAGAGTGCTGGTGTGGAATATTTCTGGAAGAAGAGAAGGGGAGGTGCGGAAGGAAAACCAACTCATCTTAAGGAAAAATGTCGGAAGACCAGCTGGGTTTCCAGTCTGAGGCATGAGGAGGGATCCTAGCAGGTCCATTTTCCACAAAAACGACAGAGCCAGCAGAGTTTGGAACAGAGAGGATGTGATCATCCAGTAACTTGCTTCTGGAATGAGTTTGATTTGTGAGAGTGTTTATAGACCTACTTCTATCGATGTTAGCTTTGTGGCACAGAGAAGTCCTCATGGCTAACACGTTCAGTTTGTCCAGTGAGAACTTGTGGCATAGAATAAATATGGAAAGTGACATTCACAAGTATCTTTATGTATTTATGCAGATTAGGAAAACACCTACATCAGAGAGACGTAAGTAGTTGAGATGACCAGGAGCATTTCTTCCTGTTAATTTTCTTTTTTCTTTTCTTTCCTTTTTTTTTCTCTTTTCTTTTCTTTTCTCTGCTCTTCTCTTTCCTTCTTTTTCATTTCATTTATTTTCTTTTCTTATTTAACAGGGTCAACTGGTATGAAACAAAACAGAAGAAGCAACTATGACACTATAACATAAACCTGAGACATAATCTAATAAAGTCTATTTGCTTTTAAAACTAAAGAAGCAGACACCGAGAGATTCACTTTCCCCAGATTATAAAGCTTTTACAGTACTTAGTCAGAACCTGGAGTCAGGTCTTCTCTGACCCTACAAACCTAGCTCCTCCTGGATGGACCTTCCAGTCCCTCAGACAGCATCTCTCAGAGGGGAGGAAGACTGTCATTTCTGAGTCTTGGGCTCTGGCCACCCCAGGGTCTTGTCACAGAGAAAAAGAAATGAAAGGCAATGTGGTTAAGCACACGTCACATGGTGTTTGGACTCAGGGATCTGATTTTAAGTCCTTCATCTGTACTTTCTGATGCGATCTCAACATCAGTTCCTCATCTGTTAAGTGTGGATAATGGAGGCTGCTTCCACTTGTATACGGAAGACACAGATAAAGAGGAAAGTGGCAAAAAATCTTCCCATTCTCCTTTCCTCATCCTCCTTGAGATACTATTATTGTTATTCGTATCATTCTTTTTGTCATTTAATGGCAAGAACATAGCCTCTCTTTTCATCTAGTTCTTCATCCTGCATATCTGATTTGATTCCCTTTATTGGGTTCTGGGAGGATGGAGATAGTCTTTATATAGGCATTATTTTCTTAAAGCAACATTCATATTTCTGAACAATCTGAATGAAGGCGGGAAGCAGGAGGTGAGAGTCTCTGAATCTATCCCCGTTTATCAATTACTAGGAATAACATAAGGATTCCACACTCTCCCCACCTGCTGCTACTTATGGGCTATAATATTCTATTCTATTGCCTTGGATTACTTGTGATAAGGAGGGAGTGTTTGTTAAATATTATCCAGCTAGTAATACCATTATTTGTATAGAACACCTGTTATCCAAAGGTTTCACTGTACCCTTCAGAGTTCTCATTATCTAAAAGACACATCCCAGCGCTATCAGTCACTAAATCCCCTCCACAGCCTCAGTTTCCAAGAGAGGCCAGGCTCTGGTCCTTATCATACCCTTGGAGCATACTGTGTCACAGTCTGAAAGATATAATTTTTTTGTTGTTGAGATCCGGGAGGCAATGAGGTCTCAGGTACTGGGCTGGGATCAGGAGTTCCATGTTTCCGTGGTGACAATCATAGCAGTTACTGTAACATTCTTGATCATGTACAACCTGGCTTGCAATTCTTATGTCTTCACTGATTCAATCCTAACCAAAATACTGGTTAGTATGTTTTTTACATAGGTAATGAAGGAACCAACTAGGAATGGCATAAAGAAAGGAAAATATCGCTATCTCACCTAAAACATTTCTGGTAGTAGGATGCTTTCAGAATTGGCCCCATAGTCTTGGGATTCTGCCATCTTGAGCCTGTCAGCTTTTGCTTTCAGAATTTTCTCTTAATGAGCGCAAGGTGGCTGTTGCAGTTCCTGGCATCACATCCTTACATAATAATGTGCACAATTAGAAAAGGAGAATAATTGTCACTCTTTGAGCCCTTTTTTCAGAATGAGGAAAATTTCACACACATACAGAAAAAAGAATGAAGAAAATTTCCCAAAAACTCCCCAGAGGACTTCTCTCCGTGTCTTACTGTCTATACCCATTATTGAGTCATTCACAGGCAAGGTGGGGAGGCGTTGCCACCATGGGCTTGAAGTCGTCTAGCACACATGTGCTGTGTATGTGCACAATGTGCGTGAACACACACACCATTTCCTGGCTAGAGCTGCAGAGGGACCCAGACTACCTTAAAGAAAGAAAGTGCCAATTAACCTATCATGATTAGGGTCCCATTAGCAAGGAAAAAGAGAAAGACTCTCAGGTAAGTAGCCATTACTAGTCCTATTTTACAAATGAAGAAACAGAGGTTCAGAGTAGTTATTAACTGCATTAGTCAGAGTAGAGCAACCAGTGTGACAGAGGACTTTAAAATATCAATGGTCTACTGTAATAATATTTCATTTCTCACTCATGTCATGGTCTGGTGACAGTATGGGAAGGGGACAATGCCCCATGTAGGTATTCAAGGGCCAAAGCACTTTTTGCCAGTGAATCTACTCCTCTCTATGTCCTTGGAGTCCTCCCATTCAGCTGGGGACAGAGAAAGAGCAGGAGGATTGTCTAGGGATAATTCTCATGGGCCAGGCCTGAGTGGTGCATATGACTCAGCTCCCATCCTTTGGCTACAATTCTGTCTTCTGGCCACATCTAAGTGCAAGGGAGGCTGGGAGACCAACGGTGTGTCAAGGAAGGGAAGGGAGCCCTCACCCACACTCACTGAGTAGGTGGCCCAGCTGACATGCCATGCCAACTAGGTCTAAATGCACAGGGAGGCTGCAGTGCCTCTTATCCTGATGATGCTTCTACCTGTGTGATGCTTTTAAGCTACCAGCTCATGCAGGTTTCTAATCAGTGCTCCCTGCTCTAACCCCCAATAGTCCAATCCCCGCCCGTTATCACGATTCCTAAACTCCCTGACACTTGTCTCGAGTCTCAAGTTCTTTGACCTCCCAGTGACATTAGATTCTATTGGTTCCCTTTTGTAGAAATATTTTCACCTAAGTTCTCAGACATTTGTTCTTTCCTGCATTCTTTTCCACTCTTCTTTCTGTTGGTCAGTTTGCTCTCAGCATGGGCTCTCTTTCTCCTTCTCTCAAATCCCAGCCCCTGTGCCTCTTCTGTCCTCATGGAAAAGACAGTTTTCCATCGACTCCATTCTGACCTCTATGTTACCTTCCGCAAAATGTATGTATCCTGTTGCTCTGAGTCTCTCACCTAACAATCAGGGAGTAAGTCAGATGTTAATGTTGTTACTGTAACTATTCTTACTTATATTCATACTTCTATTATTATTAACCCTACAAATTTCTTAGTATTTGCCAGACACTATTGTAAGCACTTTGTCCAAATTATCTTTAAGTTTCTCAAGAACCCAGGGGTGGTTTCGTCCCCTTTTTTTCAATGAGGGTGGAAAGAAAAACAAAATGCTACTAAATGACACAACAGAAATTCAAAACTAGACAGTCTGACTCTGAAGTCAAAACTGTTTACCCTCGTGGGCACCTGTCTCTGCAAGCTACATCCTCTCTGTTCTCTCTGAGCATCCCCGAGACTGGTACCGAGCTAAACACATAGCAGCTGTCAACACATGCTAAAGTTAAATCCACAAGCCCAGAAGATCCTCTTCTCTCCAAATCCTCCTGTCTCCCCCGATCTTTCTATATTATGTCATTCTTTCCCTATCTAGATTCAGATTGTGTCACCCTTGTTGAAATGTCCTTTTTCTTAGACCCCCTAAACAATAACATCAGGTAATATTTATCAAGCATTTACACTGCTTTTGGCTCTCTGTCCTTATAAGGCAAATCTCATTATTATCTTCATTTATAGATTAGACATTTAAGTTGAAAGGTTAAGTGGAGGAGAGAGAGTGATAACCTGGGTGTTTAACTCTACCAGCCCCAATCTTACCCATTAAACTCTACTGCTGCGGCAGTCCACTAACTACCGTACATTTCTTCCCAGTCTTCTAAGGCTGCATTTGTCCTTCCTCATTCCTGTTGACAATCTCTGGGACAGATTCTCAAGTGTCTGATCATGGGAACAGCCTTCGTCCTAGGCTATAACTAGTTCATATCTTTTAAATTACTTTTATTACCACTATTAGTTAAATATTTTATATTGTAATTGGCTCCTTTATCTGTCCTCACCTTGTCTGTCAATATCATCTTCCAAAATCTTTACTCTCTATTAATCGAAGCAGAAGTCACACACAAGTTGGAGTCATCATTCTCCCCGTGATTTAAACTTCATTAGGATAATCAAGTGGGACTTCTGAAGCATCGTGCGTGTCAGACTTCAGTAAAGGGGTTCCAGACCCATGGAACACCATCTACCAGGATTATGCTCATCTCTTCAGCAATTGCTTTCCGCTTTGCTGGCTCATGACAGGCACCCAAACAATCTTCATGGTAAGTCACATGATAAGTAAAAACAAAACAAAACAAAAACAAACAAAACAAAACAAAACCCAAACACACACAAGATTTGGATTTATTCATTTATCTAACTACTACCGCTCAGTAACTTGAGTACTAACTAGGTGCTAGGTTCTATCACATTTCTCCCCTGGAGGATGCTATGAGAATTAAAGCAGGTACAAATCCTCTTCAGCTACTCTTGCAGCCCAGAGTAAGACACACATATATAAGACCAGATCCCCATTTCCTCCTGGATAAATAAATGTGTGAATGAATTTCCAAGCTCTAGTTTTCCTATGGTTCTGTTAAGCTGGGTCTCTCCTTCTTGGCATGACACTGGCTATTTCTCAGAATCTGCCTCAGTAGGATGCCCAGTCAATGCTGCTTTGTATGGATTTTGCCAACTGTTAATTTCGATCCTGTCTACCAACTTGGTGTTATGTTTTTCATTCCACATTGATTCAGCAAGTATTTATTAAGCACCTGCTATGTGCCTGACACTTAACTGGGTTCTGTGCATATAGCGGTGAGCAAGATAGATAGGACACCTACACTTTATGGAGGGAATAAGCAGTAAAAAGTAAGTGTGAAAAAGGATATGCTTGGGGAGTATGGAGTTGTATGGGAGAACATGCTCAAAGCAAAACAAAATATGTCTTTAACACAACATCCATTTGATCCCACTTGTCTGGGTTAATCTCTTTTCCTTGACTCTAGTTGGATCCTACTCATTTCAGGGTACTAGTGGTAGCAGTTATGGGGGGGGGACTTAAAATACCTTAAAGAGCACAGGACAGCTTTTTGGTTCATATGACTGAAAAGTCCAGAGATAACTAATTTTATGAGAGACTTCATGTGGTGACTCAAAATAAGACCAAGAATTGCTTTCTCTCCATTTCTCAGCTCTAGCTGCTCAGCACTGGCTCCAGCATCGGACAGCTCCTCCTCTCGTGGTCCCCAAATGACTGGCATTTGCTGCTGGGGATGCATGCACAAAAAGCAAGGACAAATGCATCAAATACAAGTCCTGACTCTTGTCTAATTGGACCCCTTAAGTCTTCTAACAGTTCTACAGGCAGATAGAAGAATTTCCACCCGTCTCTTTCTAATACACAGAATTTTGTATTGAACCACTCCAAGACCCAAGAGTGAGGTTGATTTTCCTGATCTGCCTAAGTGAAGAGTCACACCATGGGTCTGATGTGCTCTCTTCAGATGTAAGGTTATTGCCAAATTGCTGTGCAGATCAGACTCCAGCCTAAACTCCTGCCCACAACAAATGAGAGCTGCCATTCTCCACATCCTCCCCAGCATGTGGTATTTTTTTTTAACGTATTTATACTAACACAAAATTGGGAAATGGAATTTTATTGTTTATAGCCCACTTTTGTCTCCTTTTTCATAAAATGCCACTTAAGTAATCTGTCTATTCTATAACTAGATTGTTTTTCCTCTCCTATATTTGTTTTTTATGCCATTTTTTTTCTCAAGGGCATGCTTTGCTAATAATTTATACCAGTCTGTGTCTTTTCATTTTGATGTTGGTCCCCTTGTTGGGCAAGTGCTTTGAAATTTAAGGTATCCAGAGTTAATCAATCTTTTTCTTTATGGTTTGGTCTTTGCGTGCCTTATTAAAAAACAAACAAACAAAACCAAAAATCTCTTTTCTAGCCCAAAACTAAATATAATATATATTTTCCTTCAGAAGTTTTAAAGTTTTGTTGTTCACCTTTGGGTCTTTAATTCACCTGGAATTTGTTTTTGTGGATGTTATAAGGTAAGGACTTTAGTTTTTTTTTACTTACTAATTGCAGTTTGGATGGTCAGTTTTTCTAATATCACTTACTGGCTGGTCCATTCATTCCTGATGATGCTTCATGTAGTCCCCATGTACAACTAAGTTTAATCCTGGACTCTATGTTCTATCTATTGCTATTATATTGTGCTTTCTAACTTCTTTTCTTTCTTTTCTTCTTTCCACCCCCCTTTCCTGCCTTCTTTCAGATTGACACAATCTTCTTCATGCTCCACTGTTCTAGAAATTCTTCGATACTATTCTTTAGAGATTATCCTTAATACCGTCCCACTTGACAGTGATTTAACAAGGTCAGTGTTTACAATATATTAGCTCATCTCTCCCCAAACACAAGCATTTTAGCACACTTACACTCCCAGTACCCCTTCTTATCTACCAAGGTATTAATGACTAGTATTTTAATTCCATCCTGTCTGCAACAGCTCTATTAGTCATTACCTTGTTGTTTTCTATAGTCAGATCGTGTTTAGATGCATCTACATGATTCTCTGTTTGTATTGCTCTTAGAATTTCTCTTATTAATCTCTGTAGCACTTTGCAAATAATATTCTGCTGGTTTCTTGCATCCACTGCTCCTGCCAGTCTAACTGTTGTATCTTCATACATATCTGTCTTTTCTCTCCGCTTGCTTTTAAAATCATCTCTGCTCAGTGTCTGTATTTTTCCATCATGTTTCTAATTGAAGTTTGTGGTTTTTATTGCTCTCAGAATCCAATGCACTTCTTTATTTGGAAGACTCATATGCTTCTTTTTTTTTTTTTTTTTTTTTTTTTTTTTTTTTTTTTTTTTTTTTTTTTTTTTTTTATTGTTACTAAATTTTTTTTTCCAGTGTTTCAAGATTCATTCCCCATTCCCCACACCCAGTGCTCCCCGCTTTAGGTGTCCCCAGTACCCACTCATATGCTTCTTTTAGTTGGGATATTTCTAAGGCATGATCTTTTAAAATATCACTTACCCCCCCCCTCCATTTTCTCTTTTTTGGATAACCTCCTAGATATATGTTGGGGAAAACTTATGCTACCCTCCATATCTTTTCATCTTTCTTTCCTCTTTTCTATATCTTTATTGTTGCTGAACCACATGTCATGAAATTTCTTCAGATTTGTGTTCACTAATTATTTTTTCTTCTTTATTTAATTTCTATGAAAACTTTCCTTTAGTAGTTTTCCCTCACAGCTACATCTTGAGAAACTGTGTGTGTGTATTTTATAAAATGTTACTTTATTCATGGTACACTCATATTGGTCATAATTTTTTTCACTTCTCTTTAATGTATTCCATTTTTTTATTTTATAGCCCCTCTTAGTTTATTCTATTATATTAAATTCTTGGTGTATCAGCCTAGTGGCTGGGTTTTCTGGCTTGCCTCACAGTGTACCTTTCCTCAAATGGTTTATTATTGGTGATTGTGAGCTCATCTTCATCGAGGTTGTTTCCTTCTCTGTTGGACTCACATAGGCTAAGTTGGGAATGTTTTATCTTTTTCCTGTAGTGACATCGACATCCAGTTTGTTCATGGATCTATAACTAATTTTTATACCAATGACTCTGCTTACGAATTATGAACTCAGAACTCATAACCTCAAGCAGTAGAGCCTTAAGTTTTGATTTCTCATGAGAGACATTTTTTATTCACTCAGGGCCCCATAAACATAAGTGGAACCCCTTACAGGATCCTGTGTCTACAAGATAAAAATTTCACTCTGTACTGTACTTCGACTCAAGCTTCAATCTTTCTAGTCACATGGGGAGGATTCAAAATTTGGTGACCAACCATAAGAGCCCAACTAGATCTAATATCGATTTACAAGTTACCACCATGTCATCTCACATATTTTCCACCATGACCAATTTGAGTTTCTTCTTAACTTGGGGTATTTAGATTTATATTTCTTTTGAGCTTTGCCTATATACCTTTACAAAATTTTTATCTTAACCACATTAATATGTATTTGGTATGAGGCTGTAACTTTGTTTTTTATGTTATTAAAAGTTAAATTTCAAAGTATACCTCCCTTATTTTGCTAGCCAACTAGCTAAGTCACCCAGGCGACAGTTCCTTATGGCCTCGGATTTTAGCTTTTTTATTAATTTGGTAATGAACATGACTATTGGAAAGTTTGAACAATCTCCAGTAGGTGTACTAGTGAGTAATAAATATTCTAAGCCACAGTTTTTCATTTAAAATGATGATATCAATACCTACCTCTTACAAGTGTAATGCCGATGAACTAAAATGACTCAGAGGGAACAAAAACAGCATAATGTGTAACAAAAACAAAACAACAAATAAAAGCAGAGGAAAAATAACCTCAATAAATACTGATTAGTATCAGGAAATTTGCCAAATGAGTATATGAATAAATGAAAGAAACTTAGTTATCCACATTTTAAAGACTCTCCATCCCAGATTCTGGAAAGCTGAATTCTCTCAATATGGAAGCAATGGGATTTCATTCTATGACAGAAGGCCTGTGGACCTCCTCTGGGATCCAGGCTTTATAGAACTTCAAAGTAGTGTTACCTGGCCTTAAAATTCAGACAGCATTTCCTAGCTTCCCTCCATACCTTTATTGGAAAAGTCTCGGACCCTCCTGTTTGTCAGGTGTACTAGAGTTCCAGGGACAATAACTTCCCACCTCCTTTGAGAATATTGCTACCCCCAGGTAATTTGCCATGCCACTTTTACATGATTACAATGTCATATTTTTTAATCTTGGAAGAAAAAGAGTGATTTGGGTTAACAGGTCTCAGGATACACAACAAAAGTTGAGGAGTAAATACAGGTTAATGCCTTATTAAGACAGATTTGAATGAGGCAGCTCTTCTGAAGGGATCTAAAAAACCACTTCCCATTGCAAACGCAAGGTGCTCAGGCTGCACTCAAAGTGTTACTGGCTCATCAAATGTTTCCACTCTGTGGGCCTCACCCAGGTTAAATTCTTCAAGTCTGCTTTAAAGTTGTCTCCTCTTGAGAGGGGAAAATCAGAGCAGTGCCTCACAAAGTGTGTCTTGTTTGGGAAACGGAAATGAACCTAGGTGACCAGGGGGTGGGGGGAGTCAGGGCTCAGAACAAGGCTGGGACTTTCTCCTTTGGCTTTCTCCCACGGTGACCCTGGCCGTGAAGGCATGAGAAGCAGCTGGAAGAAGGTGAGGGAACTAGCAATGCCTTGCCTTAAGGAGAGATTGGGAAAAGACATGATAAATGCCCTCTCATATCTGTAGGCACGGTTTGTGAGCGAGGTAGACTCTATTTGGGATGCTCCCCAAACTCAAAGTGTATGCCATGTTTAAGACCCCCCACTTGTTGACCTCCTGCTCGGTACCAGGCCATGTGCTGGCTGTGGATGGAAATACTCACAGAAATTTAGTACATGTGAACAACTTATGCTTTGTAGGCAAGGCATTTTGTTTTTGTTATCTCACTTAATTTTCACAATACTGCAAGGACTGTATTATCTCATGTCCTTAAGGACTGTATTATGTTGCTTTCTAATTGCTAGAAAGCAGAATTGCACTTAACATGGAAGCCACTATGACTTAATCGAAAACACAGACGTAACTACAGAAACCTAAGTTTATTTCCCAACTTTCAACTTACTAGCACTGTTACCATGATCAACTTCTTTCAAATTCTCTTTGACTCAATCTGTTCACTCATAAAATGGGCTAATAATAATGACCTTGTAGGATTCTTACAGAATCAAAATGAGATATATTTACATAAATGTAATATTAGATGTTAAAATTTATTGGGCACTGTTTTGTGCACAGTCATGTACCAAACAATCTTATTTAATCCTCACAACATGCCCTCTAAAGTAAAAGAATTGCAACTTCTTTTAAAGGAACTAAAGCACATAATGATTAGCTTTTGCCCAAGGCCATCCAACTACTAAGGATCATGACTGGCATCCCAAGTCCATCTGACTTTCTCTATATCTTGGGGTCTTAACCCTGTGGTCTTCAAAGGATTAGGAAAGTCTAAAGAATAGTGGAAATGTTTACCATTTTTAGAAGTTTTGAAGAACATTGGTTTGAAGTGGTTCCTGTATCATAAAAGGAGTTAGAGGAGGTAGTTCTACAGTTCCTTCCACCTAAAAATATTGCTTCTATAAAAAAGATTTTCCAAACCACTAATAAAGAAATAAGTATGTATTGGCCTAATTTGGCCCCAGTATGAGCTCTAAACCATGGTTTCCCACACTATCCATAATAGGCACAGACTTTTGCTCAATCTTTATAAAGATACCTGGATCCAATCTCAGACCTTGTTTCTTAGATTCTGCTCTTTGGTTTTGTTCAGACCACCTTCTCATTCCACTTACTAACTCACCATTAATCTCTGCCTATACTTTTAATATTGCTTTCTGGAAATCTCCACCATACTCAACACTTGATGCTTAATTTCTCCTCAGCTGGGGCCCCATACTGGCCCTGGCCGCAGCATCTTTCAAAATTCCATCCCTGAGGCACAGTGCACATGATCTCATTCACTCACATTGCTGTTTCTTACCTACACAGGCAACCTCTCATTCCTCATCTGTGCTTAAGTCACTAGAGTAGGAGTGGCTAATGATCTAAGGTATAGAGTCATCCCAACTCCCACAACCACTCAAGAAATTTGTCCCAGGACTATCTGCTCATCATAAAATAATTATTCATTTCAGGTCCACCAGCTTCCCTAATATTTTAAGGTTTATATTACAAGTGCCCCACCTGATTTTTCTGTCAGGCTTGGTTTGGCTTCTAGAGAAATAAAGGTCCTTCAACGTAAGTGAATGACAGAAAGAAGAAAACAGAGTGCCTTCCTTCACACAAGGGAGACTCAATGTGAAGAGCTAGAAGGAACACTGGAAATGTTACAGTTTTGGGAAATGAGGACCAACGAGAGGAATGCACTTGTCTGAATAACTTACCCTTAATTTCCTATTTATTTTGTTTGTCTTGTTCTCTGTTCCCACCTCCTCCACACACACACAGTCCCTGAAATTATTCCATATAAAAATTCATTTGGTTAAGTAAACTTCAGGTCTTAAAAATGTGACTGTTTCATGGAGGATCAAACTGTACACTAGACCTTTTTTTAATTAGATGGATTTTCTTCTTAGAGTATAGTGCAGTGGAAAGAAAAGAGACTTTTGAGTCTACTTTTGACTTTGCTTTGAAATGAATCTCTTTTATTCATTTACTATGTGACCTTGAGTGACATATTTAATGTCTTTGGGCCTCATTTTCTTTCTCCAAAGAGGGAGGGTAATCTCTTCCTCATGAGCTTGTTGAGCATATTAAACAAGTTTCTGTAGTTAAAAGTGCCTATCTTCTGGCTGACACATAGTAGCATCTCCTATAAATATGAGTATCTCTGCTTGAAAACAATAAGTTTTAAGAACTCTGAAGAAAAGAGGGTTTAGTGAGTGCTGTGATGAGGTAAACTGAAATAAACAGGCAAGAGACCAATAAACCCTCAACAACAGACCTGTATTTGGTCTAACCACACCCAAATTCACAACAGCATGCAATAATATGTACAAAAGGAATAAAAACATAAATTGACCTCTAGGTGATGGAGATATTTCTATACATCCAAAATAGCATGCTTTCTTGATTCTACTAACATGGGAAGATCTCCCTTAGGAGGCACTGATCACATCTGCCAATGCCCCTCCCAGGCCTACCGTGCTGGACTCTGGGATGAAGAGACCACAGGGCCCATCCCTGACACTGAAGGAGAAGCAAGAGTTCCTCTCATCTTGTGGAGCCTGAGAATCCCAGTCATTTCCCCAAGGGAGGTCACTGGCAGCCTTAGCCAGAGTGATCTGAGTAGGGATGAACCATGATATCGAGTTCCAGTAAAACCCACAGAATGTTCTGAACTCATGACTAAGCCTGTGCTAAATAAGCAACCCTCCACATCCACCTCAGAAGGATGGCTATGTGTGGTATGGCCTAGTAATCTCTTTTCTCAAAAAAATGAAAGACCAAGAGACTGTATTTTGCAGTTTTCAACATTCTTTGAACAACTGCATGTTCAGCCCCTATTCATGCCAGTCATTGTGTCAAGTGAGGATATTATTAACCATGTTCACTGAAGCCCAGGGCCTTCTCAGGACCACCATGGGGGCCAGGGTGGAGCTGAACAGACTGTGTCTGGCTGCCACTCCCTCGAGTCAACCAGAACAGCTTCCCTTTTATCTATTTTATTGGCTTTCCTCATAATATTTTATTGAAAAGATAAAGATGTTTAAAAAAAGAAGTCCTTTTTTTTTTAAGTGTGGAAACAGAATCTAGGCTGATGACATAAAATTAAAGCGATGATGGACCTATTATTTAGAGCTAAACAGAGAGAAAAGAAAACAGTTGATATTTTATCTTTTATTATGTACCAGACAGTGTCTTCAATTAATCCTCACATAGCCCTAGTTCCATTTTCGAGAAGAGGGACTGAGGACCAGAGGATTTGAGTAAACGTGCTCAACTCAGCCAACAAATGGCCCAGTAGATATTTAATCCCAGGAAGGTAGACATTAGAGCCTGTGCTCTTAACCACCACCCTACGCTGACTCCTCCCAAAAATCACCCTTGGTGACCACTTCCCATACTCAGCCTCTGCTCAAGGATTGCCCCCTCAGAGAGACCTGCTCTGATCATCCCACCTAAAATAGCTCCCATTCCTGCCAGTTTACTTCTCCTTTTTGCGGCTTTATTTTCTCTTAGCTTTTATCCCAAACTGAGAAATATTGCACATGATTTGCTTCTGGTTTTTGCTTTCCAGAATGTCAGCTCCCATGAGATCAAGGCTTTGTAAGCCTTCAGATGATCATCCTTCCCTGATAACCAGATCAGGAAAAGGATCTGTGGAAATAAGTATGTAAGGGGGTACAAGACTTGAAGAAGGAAAGATCGAGCCTGGGAAAAGCAACATGATATAGGGTGATAAACCAAGAATATAAGGTCAGCTTCAATGTGCATCATAGTTTTGCTAATAATTAGCTGTATGTCCACAAGCAAGTTTTGGTTTCCTCATTTTTTTTTAAGATTTTATTTATTTGACAGAGAGAAACACAGCTAGAGAGGGAACATAAGCAAGGGGAATGAGAGAGGGAGAAACAGGCTTCCTGCAGAGCAGGGAACCTGATGCGGGACTCCATCCAAGGACTTCAGGACCATGACCTGAGCTGAAGGCAGACGCTCAATGACTGAGCCACCCAGGCGCCCTTGCTTCCTCATTTGTGATAGGGATAATTACTGCAGACTCACAATGCTGTCAGTGAGGATCAAATGAAATAGTATGCATTAATAAATGGCTCTTATTGTTTACTTCATTCATTTTTTTTCCCCTGGAACAGGTCCTGAAAACATAGCCAAGCACATAGTAAGCACTCAAATAAATATATGATGCACAATGGAATGCCGGGTCATAATTAATAATTAAAGAGGTCATGCTGTGCTATGGATAAAAACAATGAAAAAAGAGTAAGGAGAGCAGCAATTACCCAATTCTGCCATATAACTAATTGTGTGTCCTTGGAGAAGTCACCTTGCCTCTTGGGTACATATTTTCTTCTGGGTGAAACAAAAACATTGGACAGGCTGATGCGTAAGTTCCTTTCATCTCTGAAATCTATGAAATTGAAAACATCCCACAGTTGATCTTGTTTCCATTGGATTTTCAGTAGCAAACCATCCCACCTTGATTGTTTTCAGGAATCTGAAATGACCTGTTGGGTTTTTAATTTGTTTCCTGGATTCTAGTCCAAATGAAAATTCTTTATATTACTCACATTAACGGCTGGTAGCTTGGCTAAAAGCGAGTGATATTCACAATGGGCAATGAACTCACTCTCTTATCTGGGTTTCTGAGGGTCGTTCTGGATTGGTGAGCCTCGTGACTGGTGGAAGGAATTCCATCACCCCTCATACTCGCCCTCTACGAATGATAAAGGAGTGAGATGTATCAAGGTTGTCTTGGAGACTTCTGTTCCAAACCCACCTTGGAGAGTTCAGTAGTTTCCTTTTTGTTCCATGGTAAGGACCATTGTTTCCTTTGACATGCTGATTTATTGGAAGAGCTGCTTGCTGCCAAAGATTTTGCTGGCTTCGAAAGTCATATTGGTGATATGATGTGAGGGTTCTGTGTCCTTAGCCATCTTTTCAAGAGCCACCATTTCAAAGCAACTTACATTTTATCTTTGTCCCATATTTAAAAGACTGCATAGCCATAATGACTTCTAAGAAATCAACAGAGTCATTTTTTTAAAATGAATTTGTGTCCTATGGTTGGTGGACTAGCAAACACAACTCACTCATACAATATGGATTATCTGAAAACTCATTATAAGTCTCACCTTCTGTTTGACATTTACAGCACTTCTCAGTTTTTTAATCATTTTCACATATATTACTTGATCCTCAGAAAGCTGCATGGAAAAACTATTATTAACCATATTATTACAACCCCATTATTCATATGTGGAAGCTGAGTCTCAGAATGTGTTTAAGACTGGCCTAAAGAAGCAGATGAAAACCTGGATTCAAGCCCTTGGCCCAGAGTTGAAGGAGAGTGAAGGTGGTCAGAAAAAACCCTTGGCTGAAGTTCCTATGTCTAGCAAAACACAAGACAGT